>CM061064.1:181023404-181183404 GCA_030762895.1 Sophora flavescens
AAGTGTAGTTTACCCGTGCAACACACGAGTAAATTTTCTTGCAAAATAAATTATTACAATATTTAAATCAAATCTCGTTGTAATTGTTATTTTAATTTTGAAATATAATAACATTATATTTTATTGATTGAAACAAAATATTTAAATTATTCATACTATAATTATATTATACTAATGAAAATATAAATAGAAAGTGGTTTTAAATTTGAACCTAGTATCAAAATCAAGACATACATGACTTTATGCCCCCAAACTTCCCGAAGAACATCATAGCTTTGCTACCTTTCATGGCTAAAAACATTTAAAAACTAAAAAAATATATAAACTTTAAAAGTCAATAATAAAATAATATAAAAGTCAAACCAATCAAAATTGATTTGGTTCAGATGTGAAAATATTAAAATATATATAAATATAATATTAAAATATATATATAAATATAGAAAAATTAATTATATATAAACATAAATATTAAAATAAAAAATATATATAAATATTAAAATATTAATATATACATATATATCTATGTGTAACTATTAAAAGAATCCACAACCTGACACACTCTACTATTTTATATCATAGTATTTTATTATTATTTAAAATAATAAAATTTTCTACTTAGTTTTATATTATTTTATTTTATTATTTTTTATACTATCTTAAGTTTTATTAAAAAATACCATACTACATTATGTAGTAGTAGATAACAGGACATGTTTTTTTTACAAAAAAAATTAGCATCACGCATTCCTAGATAGTGTTTATGTATGTAAAAAGTAAATGAATAGTATGTTATGTGTGTAAGAATAGTAAAAATGGAATCAGCAATAAATAGGACTTTATTTTTTAATAATAAAAGTATAAATTGATGTAGAATAAAATTATTGGTTAAGGTCTCACACCCCTAAACTTTCCCGAACAACACGGTAGCTTTGCTACCTTTCATGGTTAAAACATTTAAAAAAAATTTAAAGTTTAAATAGTACCCGAAAATATTAATAGTATGTTATGTGTGGAGGAACACTAAAAATGGAATAAAAAATAAATAGGACTTTGTTTTTTAATAATAAAACTATTGGTTCAAATCTCACGTCGCTAAACTTTCCCGAACAACAAGGTAGCTTTGCTACCTTTCATGATGAAAACCTTTAAAAACAAAAAAAAAAGTTTAAAAGGTCAATAATAAAATAATATAAAAATCCAAACCAATCAAAACTGACTTGGTTTGGTTTGGTTTAGATAGTACCCGAAAATATTAATAGTATGTTATGTGTGGATGAACAGTAAAAATGGAATAAACAATAAATAGGAATTTGTTTTTTAATAATAAAAATATAAATTGATATAGAATAAAATTATTGGTTCAGGTCTCACACCCATAAAATTTCCCGAACAACACGATAGCTTTGCTACATTACATGATTAAAACATTTAAAAAAAAACTAAAGTTTAAAAGGTCAATAATAAAATAATATAAAAATCCAAACCAATCAACACTGGTTTTGTTTGGTTTGGTTTAGATAGTACCCGAAAATATTAAGAGTATGTTATATGTGGAGGAACAGTAAAAATGGAATAAAAAATAAACAGGACTTTGTTTTTTTAATAATAAAAATATAAATTGATGTAGAATAAAACTATTGGTTCAGGTCTCACGCTCCAAAACTTTCCCGAGTAACACTGTAGCTTTGCTACCTTTCATGATTAAAACTTTTAAAAACAAAAAAAAAAGTTTAAAAAGTCAACAATAAAATAATAAAAAAATCCAAACCAATCAAAACTGACTCGGTTTGGTTTGGTTTAGATAGTACCCAAAAATATTAATAGTATGTTATGTGCGGAGGAACAATAAAAATGGAATAAAAAATAAATAGGAATTTGTTTTTTTAATAATAAAAATATAAATTGATGTAGAATAAAATTATTGGTTCAGGTCTCACGCCCATAAAATTTTCCGAACAACACGGCAGTTTTGCTACCTTTCATGATTAAAACATTTAAAAAAAAACTAAAGTTTAAAAAGTCAATAATAAAATAATATAAAAATCCAAACCAATCAAAACTGACTCGGTTTGATTTGGTTTAGATAGTACCCGAAAATATATATATATATATATATATATATATATATATATATATATATTAGTAGTTTAAATAAAATAATACCAAAAATTCAATGGCTTGACACCTCAATGTTACCGTTGCGCTATAATCGAGGTTCAGCCTTATATTAATAGTATGTTATGTGTGGGGTAACAGTAAAAATGGAATAAAAAATAAATAGGACTTTGTTTTTTTAATAATAAAAATATAAATTGATGTAGAATAAAATTATTAGTATAGCTCTCACGCCCCTAAACTTTCTCGAACAACATGATAGCTTTGCTACCTTTCATGATTAAAACATTTTAAAAAAAAACTAAAGTTTAAAAAGTCAATAATAAAATAATATAAAAATCCAAACCAATCAAAACTGACTCGGTTTGGTTTGGTTTAGATAATACCCGAAAATATTAATAGTATGTTATATGTGGAGGAACGGTAAAAATGGAATAAAAAATAAATAGGAATTTGTTTTTTTAATAATAAAAATATAAATTGATGTAGAAAAAAATTATTGGTTCGGGTCTCACGCTTATAAAATTTCCCGAACAACACGATAGCTTTGCTATCTTTCATAATTAAAACATTTTTTAAAAAAAACTAAAGTTTAAAAAGTCAATAATAAAATAACCTAGAAATCCAAACAAATCAAAACTGGCTCGTTTGGTTTGGTTTAGATAATACACGAAAATATTAATAGTATGTTGTGTGTGGAGGAATAGTAAAAATGGAATAAAATATAAATAGGATTTTTTTAATAATAAAAATATAAATTGATGTAGAATAAAATTATTGGTCTAGGTCTCACGTCCATAAACTTTCCCAAACAACACGGTAGTTTTGCTACCTTTCATGATTAAAACATTTAAAAATAAATAAAGTTTAAATAGTCAATAATAAAATAATATAAAAATCTGAACCGATCAAAACTGGTTTAGTTTTGTTTGGTTTAGATAGTACCCAAACATATATATATATATAAATAAAATATATATATAAAAATATTAAACTAAAAATTATATACAAATATTAAAATATAATTAATACTAAATATTAAAAGTATATATATTAATTTTAAAACATATATAATTATTAAAATATTAATATATATTTATTAGTAGTTTAAATAAAATAATACCAAAAATTCAATGGCTTGTCACCTCAATGTTACCGTCGCGCTATAGTAGCATTGGGGTTCAGCCTTATGTTAATAGTATGTTATGTGCGGAGGAACAGTAAAAATGGAATAAAAAATAAATAGGACTTTGTTTTCTTAATAATAAAAATATAAATTGATGTAGAATAAAATTATTGGTTCAGGTCTTACGCCCCTAAACTTTCTCAACAACATGATAGCTTTGCTACCTTTCATGATTAAAACATTTTTAAAAAAAACTAAAGTTTAAAAAGTCAATAATAAAATAATATAAAAATCCAAACCAATCAAAACTGACTTGGTTTGGTTTGGTTTAGATAGTACCCGAAATATTAATAGTATGTTATGTGTGGAGGAACAGTAAAAATGAAATAAAAAATAACTAGGAATTTGTTTTTTTAATAATAAAAATATAAATTGATGTAGAATAAAATTATTGGTTCACGTCTCACGCCCATAAACTTTCCCGAATAACACGGTAGCTTTGCTTCCTTTCATGATTAAAACATTTTAAAAAAAAAAGTAAAGTTTAAAAAGTCAATAATAAAATAATATAAAAATTTGAACCGATCAAAACCGATTCGGTTTGGTTTGATTTAGATAGTACTCGAAAAAAAAAAAATATATATATATATATATAAATTATATATAAAAATATTAAACTAAAAATTATACAGAAATATTAAAATATAATAAATACTAAATATTAAAAGTATATATATTAATTTTAAAACATATATAATTATTAAAATATTAATATATTTATATATTAGTGGTTTAAATAAAGTAATACCAAAAATTCAATGGCTTGACACCGCAATGTTATTGTTGCGCTACAATAACATTGGGGTTCGGCCTTTATATGTTATAGAGTATCCCCGGGAATGCTATTGTCAGGAATAACACTACTGGATATCTTGTCTAGGGGTGAGCATCGGGCGAGTTCGAGCGGGGTTTGTCGGGTTCGGGCGGGTTCGATGTAAGAAAAATGAAAACCGAACCCGCCCATCTATACATCGGGTTGGTCGGGTGGCGGGTTGGTCGGGTTTCGGGCGGGTTGAAACGGATTTAGGATTTTTAATTATTTAATTTTATTCCAAAAAATAAAATAAAAAACCAACGAGCCTAATTAAAATTTAAGACTTTCAACCCAATTAAGTACAAAAAAAAAATAACAGAAGAGGGGGATAAAAAAATCTAAGATCCAGTCTTGACAGCCCATTCTCCATTTTAAAAAAAAATATTATTTTTTTTGTTATGAGCGGGTCGGGTCGGGTACCGGTGGATGACATAAACCAGACCCGAACCCGCCCGCTCTTATCCATCTTAAACCGATTTTTCCACCCGCCTAACCCGCCAAACCTATTCAACCCGACCGTTGCACAAAAATTAATAAATGATCCGACGGTTTCGGGCGGGTCATGCATTTTTGCTCACCCCTAATCTTGTCAAACATGTTTGGTTTGTAATTAAAATTCGTTGGGAATATTTTGAAAATTTGTTTGGTTCATAATGTACATTTTTAATAATAAATGTTGTAATTATTAAAATACCTTTATGATATAAGATGTAATTTAAATATTATTTTTTAATATAAATAATAAAAAATGAAATATAATATAAAAAATTAGGTGATTATCATTCTTATAATATAAAATAAATATGTTTATATGTGTTAACGATTTTTTTGTCCATGTTTAATATTTTTTATAAATAATGTTATGAAAACCACAAAAAAGCATTTAAGTGCTAACATCATTTCAATAGAGTTGAACTGGGATTACGTATAAAAAACTAAAAATAACATCCAAAATTCTCATATTTTTTTGACACGGATTAAAGTGGTATTTGGAAGAGCTTATTTAAGCTCCTTTTAATTTATCTGATGATATAAGTTCTTATACAGTGTATTTGGCAGAACTTATAAGAATAACTTATGACATCCCATAAGGAGTTTTTGACTTATTTTCATAAGTCACTGAAAGAAGCTTATTGAATCATCATAAGAGCTTATGCACTAAACACCCTCTCCGTGTTTTTCACTATTCGAATCCTCTCATGCCTCTTTCTTTCTTTTTCTTTTTTTAAGTGCTTATGACATAAGCTCTCATATAATAAAATCTTATGTGATAAACTCTTAATTAAGATGTTTACCCAAATACACTCTAATGTTACAAGTGGCATTTGTGGTCTACAACTGCTTCCTATAGAAAAGTTTTATGATCCTGCCAGGTTTCTCTGCATTGACAGCGTGCAGTGAGAAGTATGATGGTTCAGACAATTATGTTGCATGGGTGCTTATAAAAAAAAAAAAATGTTACAAGAGGCCATCACCAAAAGAAAAATATGTTGCAAGAGGCTGTACTGCTGTATTTAACAACCGAGCATTACCCACATATCACTATATCTGTCCCCTGCAATAGAGAACGTGGGGGTAATGTTAAGGGTATTAATGGTTTTCATGTACCAAAATATATTCTCATCACTTGGGATCTCATGGGAATAGAAACAGGATGAATGGAGCTAAAAAATTTTTTCTGGGTATTATTTATTCTTAAGAATATTATTTTATTTTTTGTATCAAATATTGGAATATCTATTCCCACCCTTATATTTATGGAAAAGTTTTTTAAATCCGTGAAACAAACACCCCCAAAGAAACCCATAAGAAACTCTCACTAAAAATACTCTTAGAACACTTGTTAGTATTTACCTAAAAAAATATACCAATTTTTCCCCTTTTGAAAAAAGATGCTTCAATTATATTATATATATCCCCAATAAGGAAAAAAATAACTTAGCTATAAGCGTTTTCCTTTACCTCGTTATGCATAACATTAATAAATCCTTATGTTTTCTGATATAATAATAGTATATTGCAAACGGATACAAATCTTTTTTGCTGGGAGGGAGTTTCCCGTCTTCAGGTGGTATTCATTCTTCTCGCAGGAGATTAGTCCCGTTTTTGACGAGGTATATTCTTGGTCAACGACTCAAAAGACGGATACAAATCTGAAGTCCCAAAAAATGGTATCTCGATGTCCCCAACCAATAAAAAATTGAGAATGTACATAAGTATTAATGAGTTAAGATTTTATTTTAGGCTTAATTGTAATTTTGGTCCCTCAACTTTTTTCAATTGTGCGATTTTGACCCTTCAAAAATTTTAATTGTACTTTTGGTCCCTCAAAATTTTCAATTGTGCGATTTTAGTCCCTCAAAAATTTTAATTTCGCATTTCGTCCCTTAACTTTACGATTGTACGATTTTGATCCCTCAAAAATTTAATTGCACATTGACTATTCATGAACGGAAGGGCTGATTTTGCATAATTCAAAAAATTAGAGGACTAAATGTGCAATTAAATTTTAATGCAATTTTTTAAGGACCAAAATCGCATAATTAAAAAAGTTGAGGAACCAAAAATACAATTAAAATTTTTGAGAAACCAAAATCATACAATTGAAAAATTTGAGGGACAAAAAATATAATTAAACATTTATTTTATTCAATAACAAATTATACTTGATAAGAATAGAGAATGTGACAGGAAAATATGATAATAAATCTTTATCCATTGCCGAACATGTTAGTATATTACTCCATTTTCTTTTATCTTCGAGTACTTTCTCTAGGATTCCTTACCACTTCATAGTTTCTTTTTGGGTATTTGTCGTATGTGAGATGCGCGCAGAAAAACAATATATAGCAGAAGTTTTTATTTTTTTTATTTTATGACTTAGTACGAGTTTTTTATCAAACTTGATTCCTTTTAGAAACTATTTATCAATTTAGGGTTGTTCTGAAACTATTTATCAATGGAGATCCTTTAGAACACGTGATATATTTTATTTTTTTTCATTCTGACGGGTCAAAGGCGTCAGTCAGACTGGTGCCTTCCAGAGTCAAAGGCGTCAGTCAGACTGGCGCCTACCAGTAATAAAAAAAAAGACAATTAATAGCAATAATAAGAGGTATAAAAAAATAATAATAATAACAATTTACACCAATAAATATTCATCAATTATTACATTAGTAAATTTTTTTTACCTTGTAATAGAATTAATGTCATCGTTACTCCCTATGCTTATACTATAATTTTTTTAGCAGTGTTCCTTTAAAATTGCTTGTAACTTTCTTTTAATTCTTACAAGGTTTTTTTTTTACTATTGTAATAATTGATGAATATTTATTGGTGTAAATTGTTATTGCTATTATTTTTTTATGACTCTTGTGATATTATTTGCTACTTGTTATTAGGGGATTTTTTTATTGCCTCTTGTTGTTTTAAATAGATACTTTATCATTAATGTCATCGTTACTCCATATAATTATAGTATAAATTTTTTTAGCAGTGTTCCTTTAAAATTGTTGGTAACTTTCTTTTGATTCTTACAAGGTAAATTTTTTTTACTACTGTAATAATTGATGAATATTTATTGGTGTAAATTGTTATTGCTATTATTTTTTTATGACTCTTGTGATATTATTTGCTACTTGTTATTATGAGATTTTTTTTATTGCCTCTTGTTGTTTTAAATGGCTTTTTGACCAAAATGGGTTTCTTTTAGAAACTATTTATGAGTAGCAAGTAACAAATAATATCACAAGAGGCATAAAAAATAATAGCAATAACAATTTACACCAACAAATATTAATCAATTATTACAGTAGTAAAAAAAATTATAATTGTAAGACTTAAAAGAAAGTTACCTGCAATTTAGAAGGAACACTGCTACAAAAAAATTATACTATAAGTATAGGGAGTAACGATGACATTAATGATAAAGTATCTATTTAAAACAACAAGAGGCAATAAAAAAAATCCCCTAATAACAAGTAGCAAATAATATCACAAGAGTCATAAAAAAATAATAGCAATAACAATTTATACCAATAAATATTCATCAATTATTATAGTAGTAAAAATTTTTTTACCTTGTAAGAATTTTAAGAAAGTTACCTGCAATTTAGAAGGAACATTGCTACAAAAAAAAATTATACTATAAGTATAAGGAGTAACGATGACATTAATGCTAAAGTATCTATTTAAAACAGTAAGAGGTAATAAAAAAAAATCCCCTAATAACAAGTAGCAAATAATATCACAAGAGTCATAAAAAATAATAGTAATAACAATTTACACCAATAAATATTCATCAATTATTACACTAGTAAAAAAAAATTTACCTTGTAAGAATTAAAAGAAAGTTACCTGCAATTCAGAAGGAACACTGCTACAAAAAAAATATATACTATAAGTATAGGGAGTAGCGATGACATTAATGCTAAAGTATCTATTTAAAACAACAAGAGGCAATAAAAAAAATCCCCTAATAACAAGTAGCAAATAATATCACAAGAGTCATAAAAAAATAATAGCAATAACAATTTACACCAATAAATATTCATAAGTTATTACAGTAGTAAAAAAAAAATTTACCTTGTAAGAATTAAAAGAAAGTTATCAGCAATTTTAAAGGAACACTGCTAAAAAAATTATACTATAAGTATAGAGAGTAACGATGACATTAATGCTATTACAAGGTAAATTTTTTTTACTACTGTAATAATTGATGAATATTTATTGGTGTAAATTTTTATTGCTATTATTTTTTTATACCTCTTATTATTGCTATCAATTGTCTTTTTTTTTAATACTGGTAGACTGACGCCTTTGACCCGTCAGAGTGAAAAAAAATAAAATATGCCACATGTCCAAAAGAATCCCTCATTAATAAATAGTTTCAAAACAACCCTAAACTGATAAATAATTTCTAAAATGAACTCAGTTTGGTCAAAAAGCCACATGATATGTGATAAAGGATCCAAAGATAAAATATGCAAAGTGACTGAAGCGATTTATATCCAATAAAGAATTAAAATAATTTAGGATAAATTTCACCTTTTATAGATTTAATTTAATTATATTTGATACTCGTTTTTAGAAATTTCACCTTATTTTAAAAATTATATCAACCATCTTATCTTTTATTACGTTAACTATCCATTAGCAATTTTCATAAAAAAAAAAAACTATCCATTAGCATTGCATAATGTAATATTGGAAAATTTAATGATAGCTGAATAAAACTTTATTATTAGTTTTAAATGGTCACCTACAAAACCACCATAAGTTTTACAGGAAGTCCCGTAGTATTATAGTAGAACTCATCTTCCTGTATATCACCGTTATGGTAATCTTCATATGCAGCGCCTATTCTGACAAGCATCTGTGGAGGAGGGGTGTATGAAGTCCCACATCATCTACCTCAAATCCTGAGATGCGATCTAAATACCTGTTGGATATCTACTACTTAAAGCCAATTGGTTTCAGATGAAATCTAACAAGTTTACATCGAGCCAATTGAAAGTGTAAGTGAGCTGTTTCCCATTCTCATTTTTATTCAATAGAATTTCAAGTTTTTGAGATTTTTCTTTTGAACTCAGGATATCCCCACAGTCGATAATCGTAGGACTAATCCCCGATGATGTAGAATATTTTTATCGATATGAATAGCTCTTCCCTCTTGGTTTGATTTGGAGAAGATGGTTTTGAGATATTCTTACAAGTGGATGACAGTTAAAAGATGTTAGGCTATTTGCATGTAAAAGAATTTTATACCTTTATTATTCCTTATCCATGATTTCACTGTAGATTCAGATGGCAA
The DNA here is from genome assembly GCA_030762895.1 of Sophora flavescens. Lineage (NCBI taxonomy): Eukaryota > Viridiplantae > Streptophyta > Magnoliopsida > Fabales > Fabaceae > Sophora > Sophora flavescens. The sequence goes on from CM061064.1 coordinate 181,033,335, forward strand.
CTTGTGGTTTTTTTCACATTATTTTATTAGTTATTTTTTGAAGTCTATATATTTTATTATTTAAAAAATTTTTTAGACCAACAAAGATTAGGGAAAATCAAACATGGAGCTTCTATTTAATATTTACTGTTCCTAATTCCTATCACTGTTGATGTCTTGTGTCCTACGGGACGGACCATCAGGCCTATGCACGGGAGCATGAATGCAATTCAGTGAATTTACAAATCACAATGCACATTTATGGTACTTTTTTTTATTACTCATTAATTTCGTAAACGTAACTAGAATTTATATCAAATAATAATAAAGTAAATTGTTTAATAACAATAAAATAAAAAAGACACTTTACAAAGTAATGATAATAAAAATAATAAACGGAAAAAATCAAACTAAATAGGAAAAGTTACTTTTCAAAATAGTAATAAAACTTATTGGAAAGTCGCTAAATAAATCAATATTATTGTTCTCTCTTAGTTATTAAAATAAAATTACATATGTCAAAATGTTAATGAATATCAGTATAAAATATTTTAACTTACATTGCATATTACTTTAATCAAAATAAAACATATTGTAAAATGATTTAATTGATATTCACTGTCAGTATAAAGAATATTTACACAGTCAATCAATAAGAAATTATCACATAAGTTAAAATGATTGACCCTTATCCTAAGTTCCCAACTACTTTAAAAGTCACTCACACCATAATTTTTTATTAGTTGACGGTATAAAAAACTTTATACTAACCGTACACAAAAATTAAACACTTGATAAAAATCATTATTTAAAGTAATGACAAAACATAGCAAAAAAGTCATTGTTTAACGTAATAATAAAATAATAAAAGATGGGTATGAGTGGAAAAAATCTCCATTTAAAATAAAATTAAAATATTAAAAAATAAAATTTAGTGAAAAAAGTCATAATTTAGAAGAATAATAAATAACGATAAATAAATTTGAGAGACGAGTTTAGTTTATTAGATAACGATAATAATAAATTTAAAAAATATAAAATTGTATAGAAAGTTTATGGTTTATAATAAAATATTAAGCTATTTTTTTAACATCAAAAAATAACATGCAAAGACATCACAATAGCGGAGATGATCTCAATTAGGTTGACACCAAAATCACTACCAATAATCTGGAGCACATCATAATATTAAGTGATTAAACTGGATAAAAAATATATTATTTGAATCAATAGTAAAATAATAAACAAAAACGGATTTACTGAATAAAGACATTATTTAAAATAAATAATAAAATTCACTTTTTCAAATAATAACAAAATAAAAAATAAAATTGAGTAGAAAAAATGATTGTATGAATTAATAATGAAATAATAGGAGATAAAATTGAGTGTGAAAAGTCACTGACTGAAATAATTATAAAAAAATATAGGCGTTCCTTCAATTATATTTGACATTTTTGGACCCACTTAAAAGAAGTTAAGAATCAAATCATGGTTCTTGCATTGTAGATGCTCTTACAAGGAAGAAGACAAAGGTGGCACGGGAGTCAGGGAGTGAAGGAGCGAGATTTTGGAATTTAATTTCTGAACAAAAGGGTCACAAGGGTTTCAAAGTCACACACGTTCTTTTCAACTTCATCTAGCTATCAACCTTCCTACCCCCACCCCAAAGGCCCAAACCTAACATCTAATAATTATAAACCCTAAAAATATTTTTAAAAAATAACAAAAATGCATATTTTGGCCATTTAAAATTTAAATCGTATTTTGAGATCGTAGTAGCATTTGACTAATGTTTCTGATATTTAATATTACTCTTATAATATTAAATTGCTATCATTGTTGCTTACTTTGCATGCAATATGACCTCTTTTTGTTTGCTTATCAATTATATCATTATGTTTGCTAACATAGATTTCTACATGGAATGTGACTGTGGGAAATGTGCATAACTGAAAAAATAAATGGGTGTGAGAAAATTGTTAATGAAGCTCAGGAGCACTTAAATGTGAGGATTTTGTTTTATGGGGTTTTATGTTTGTTTTAGTTTGAATTTTATGGTGGCGGCTAGACATTGAATTTAGTTTCTTTAACATATTGTATATTGGATAATTTATTGTTTTTTGTTCATTTCGAGTGAATGGGATAAAATAGTGACACAATCAGTTTTTTACATTATCAATTTACCAGTTTTATTGATATTGTCTTCAATTAAAATTGCATTTTATGTGATTGATACTTTTTATGTGATTTTTGGTATTTAGTAGGCTTAGATATAATCTTCTGTTAGATCTGGAAGTATTGAAATAAGTAATTAATAGAATTGTGTTTGATTTATATCATTCATTATCTCTTTTTTTTTTTTGCAATATAGTTTGTGATCATATGTCCATCATCTAGCTTTTTTGGTTATTGGGTTTGATTTTAGATTGGATCATTGATGTCGTAGCTTATTTCTGACATCCTTTATGATCATTCTTTTCTTTCTCCCAAAACCAGGTTAGTAATGAAGAAATGATTCACATATTTTATGCACACGACAAAGATAACTTAAGCTTTGTTTCTGGTGTTGTTATTGGCTTTGGCTGCTTGATAAGCATGTATATCAATAATTAAATCTATTTATTTGTATGTTTTAAAGTAATATATATTATTAGTATAAAAGATTTTAAACTATTATTCATTAATACTTTGATATATACATTTTTATTTTAATAATATAAAAAACTATAATATTAATTTATCAAATAATATAAGATGTCAGTGCATAAATTATTTACTTTGAAAATACATACAATTTATTTAATTATATTATATAATAATTTATTTATAAAAAATGTACGGATAAACAATACTAGTAGATCCTTATCCTCGTCAGTGAAGCCACGTGTTTTTTTTTTTCTTCTTTTTTTCTAATCTCATGGTATATTGAGTATCCACGTATTTTTTTTCTTTTTTTCTAATCTCATGGTATATTGAGTATCCACGTATTCATTCTTTTCAGTATTGAATACAGGCAATGTGGAAAAGCTTGCTACTCGTAAGAATCTTGGAGCAAACATTATCATAAGCTATATATAAGACACAGGATTTCGTCGCACGAGTTAAGGAATAGGATCAAAATGTATATCATTTTGCAATTTTTTAAATTAACTAGTAAAAAATAATTGAAGCTTTTGCCGCAAGTAAATAACCAATTTAGTCCATGAAACTGTGATGTCATGTCAAATTGGTTCCTCAAATTAATAAAATTCCAAAAAGGTCCCCGAAGCTGTCAAGCGTTAATCAAGTTAGTCCCTCCGCTAGTCAGAACTGACTGGCGTCGTTAACGGTGCTGAGCTGGCACGCTAAGTGCCCATGTGACCTCCATGTCATCCTGCCACATCAGATGGTCACATACCCACTAATTTCAGGGACCAAATTGACACTAATGTTATTTTGAAATATCGATGCCTCATCTTCTTCTTCCCCAACCTCTCTCCCTCGCTCCCTCCCTCCTGCAACTCCCCAAAAGTTGAGCACATGAGCATAAACCAAGTAGAGCATAAACTTGAGTTGTCACAATTACCTTTTAAGTTTGATTATCAATCTGGGTATCGTCCACATCATTGGTAGTCACAGTTGCCTCATCACCATCAGCACCCTCTGCTGGAGGTTGAGCTTGTTCCTCTTCTGGAAGTAGCTCCTCGACATAGTCATTTTCAAATGCATCGGGTGGAACCTTATAAATCCTAACTTGTGGCTTGGATGGATCCTTCACAAGAACATATTCCCCACTTCCAGTTTCATGCACAAGTCCACAACCGACTTCACAATTCCCCACATATTAGATGTGTTCAAATTGATTTGTGCCACAAAGTCATTGGGTTCATATCCAACCACGGACAAAATCACATGATTAAAATGGTCACAGGGATGAATCCTTGACACATATCCCAACTTCATCATATCAGCACTCGCCAACAGAACCTGAGCAGTCCATTTAGCCAACTTGTTTGCATTGTTCTTCAATTCAGTGGCCAACACAACACCCCTTTGAGTATCCAACTTCTGCCTCCAATCCACACCCGAATACTTAGGATCAAATTCATTCAAAGCATTCAAAGTAAGATACGACCTCTGCTTGTTCACATCAAGAACACTCTGCACTTCACACCTTGCAACAAGATACATCTCATTATCTAGCTTCCACCTCCTATACCTATAAGCCACAGAAGCAACCTCTTCACCCTCATTGGCAAAAGGGTTGGGCTCATCAAAAGTGACCTTATTCCCATCCCTAATCAAAACCTGCTGCGAGAAATTCTGGTTAATATAAGCAGCCTCAACGCTAAGCGAATGCCCAGAGTTTATATCATCCTTCGCCTCAGGCAAAGGTTCCTGCGAGGTCTCATGAACAGAAAGCAAATCTAGCCGCGACCCATCATGCTTATCAAAGAACAACTTGTTCCCAACACACTGAACAACAATATCCCAAGAGTAAACGGACCTGGGTGCACACATGAGGATGGAGAGGATTGTGTCGGTGGCGAAAACGGTGGCTTTATCCTCGTTAGCGAGCCTACGAATAACAGGGTCATCGGTGGTGGTGACCTTGAAGCAGAGGGGTTGGGGAAGAAGAAGAAGAAGAGCCATTGGTATTTCAAAATAACATTAGTGTCAATTTGGTCCCTGTGTCAATTTGGCCCCTGAAATTAGTGGGTATGTGAGCATCTGACGTGGCAGGATGACATGGAGGTTACATGGGCACTTAATGCCAACTCAGCGCCGTTAACGGCATCAGTCAACCATGACTAACGGAGGGACTAACTTGATTAACGTTTGATAGTTTCGGGGACCTTTTTAGAATTTCGTTAATTTGAGGGACCAAATTGACATGACCTCACAGTTTCAGGGACCAAATTGGCTATTTACTCCTTTTGCAACAGTTGCCTATGTTATGTTTTTACTATGTCACCTCTATTACCGTGTGAGATGTTATGTGTCACATTTTGCTTATTAAAAAAAAGGTCCGACTTAGTTTGATTTGAAGAAGATGATGTGGATGGAGATAAGGTGTTCTTTAATAATCATGTGCTAGGCATGTAGTGTTAAGATCACTTAATTAATTGCTTCAAATAAATTAATTATATTAAACTCTTTTGAAGGTTTGAGGGTGATAGTTTTTTTACACTGGATTTGAGGGTGATAGTTGAATCGTTATCAATCGTGTTATTAATTTGAACATCACAAATTGATAATAATCGAAACCTAGTTAATGATGTTTTAAGTCATGGTTAACTGCATATTTGATTTGATTAATGGGTACACCAAGTTTGGATAACTTATTACTCATATACCGAACTTTATTAACTATGATTTTGTATATCTTTAATCAAATTGTCTGTTAGCAATTTAGACATCTACCACAGGTGCATCTATCAACCAAACATTGACAATAATTTTGAATATCATTAACCAGATATCGATTATTATCAATTTTGTGATTTACAAATATCATTATTGAATTTTTATTATGATTTTCATTGAATTCCTCTATTTTGTGATATTACATTTAATACCTCTAAAAGCATGAGAATAATTGTAAAGTTAACAAGCTAATTACAGCTAATTGATGTCATATGATATAGGCTAAATTACTCTTTTGGTCCCTTATTTGTTTTAATATTTTCACATATTTTAAAAATGTTCAAATTGGTCCCTCAATTGTCAACCGTTAAGCAATTCAGTCATTTTCGCTAAGTTTGACCGTTAAGTTGGACGCTCGCCGGAAAACACTGCCGGAATCTGGAAAAACTTCACCGATGATGTTTTAAAATATTTATTTTGGTCCCTCATTTGTTTTAAAACATTCAATTTGGTCCCTCATTTGTTTTAAAATATTCAATTTGGTCCATCTAATTTCCAGATTTTTGCGGCGTTTTCTGGCTAAAGTCAAACTTAATGGTCAAACTTAACGGAAATGACCAAATTGCTTAACGTTTGACAATTGAGAGAGCAAATTGAATATTTTAAAACAAATAAGGGACCGAAAGAGTAATTTAGCCTAAGATATATCGTATATGTATAATATTAATATAAAATTCAAGAAAATACCATTATAATTTCTAATTAAATAAGAGAAATATTGATTATAATTAAAACAAATTTCGAACAAGGTCGACGTAATTTCTTCAATAATTTATATATCGTCTTTAGTTTCATTTGGAAGAATTATAAGATAAGACTAGGAGACATGTATTCGAATTCCTCTAAGGGCATAACAACAGTAACTGGGTTGGTGTGTCCTTCTAGATCAAAGCAACGCTTTCTGATTTTGTACCCATAAAACATTATGAAAAGGGTATCATATTTGCTTCTTTTTTTTTTTTATATATAGTATTGCTTAGATTTCAATCCTGTAAAACATAAGTCAAGCAAAGCAATCAGCTTTCTTGGTGAAGAAGAGTCGGGGAAAACAGTAGGAGGGAATCAAGAATATAAATACAAACTTAAACTAAGCTGTTAACTTCAAACTCCCTTTCTTCACCTAACACTTTTTCTTTGGATTCTCTTTTGAAATCCACCGATGGAGATTGGATAGCAATGGATAAAACTCCAATGAAATTTAGGATGACAAACATAACTTGCGTTGTAGTTGGATTACACTAAAACGAACGATATAAATCTGAAGTAACTCCTTCTAAAATTATTCCTAGTGATAAGGGGGATCCATTTACTCATGATGTAAATTTAAGATTTTACTCTCCATCTTAACCCTCCATATAAACTTAATAATCCAATTAGATCTTGTTCCCGTACAATGTATGGATGAATTATGTGTTAGGAGGCATATTTCACATTATTTTGAAATAATCTGCATACATAAATCTAGAAAGCAACAAAATAAAAGAGTAAAAGTAAGAATTTGTGTAGTTATATTGAAGTACAAATAGATAGATTAAAAAAAGTAATAAGTTTACTGATATTTGATTATAAATAGGTATTGTAAAAAGTTTGGCTCTATTTTTATGAGATAGATATACACCAAAAGGAACAATGTGGCTCCACCGGCTGCCAAGAAGCTTGAATGTTGAAATGTACCCTTGTTCTTCTGCTAATATACAAAGTGTTGGATGTGTTTTTTTTTTTTGGATAAGCCAAATGTATTAAACAAGAGTACCAAGGTACTCAAAAAACAGATTACAAAAGAGGTTTAACAACAGACTATTTATAAGGTAAAAATTCAACCAAAAGTTACAAGCAACCACTAGGTTGAATTTCTAATTAATACAACCCAAAAACCAATAAGCAAATTAGCAGACCCTAATCATGCTAGCTTTCCTTAACCAAGGCAAAGTGTTACCGATTGAAAACGCGAACAGCAGAAGCAGACCCTCTCCATCAACTCAGGCACTCCAACGGGCAAACTGCCCAATCCCTGCTCGTGTAGTTCAATTCACCTTTTTCAGCTAACACCCAGAGCCAAGATCTTTGCCTAATCAATTATATTAAAGACATGAAATCTACCATGCTCTCTTTGAAAATTACCTCATTTCTAAGTAACCAAATAGACCAAACACAAGTGTGCCAAAATAAGGTCTTAAATTTCTTAACCTTATTCCCTCTTAGAAGGCCCTTATGCATCAGGTAGTGACTTTCATTATCATTAGGCAATACTACTGATATACCCAACCAGCTATATAGCCAAAGCCATATTTGCATAGTAAAAGGGCACCTTAGGAATAGGTGGTCTGCAGACTCCACCTCAACTCCACAGAGTACACACTTGCAATGTTCTGCTCCCTGGATCACACCTCTCCGGAGTAGGTTCAGCCTTGAAGGGAAACGATTTAGAAGGACTTTCCAAGAAAATGCCAAGACCTTACTAGGCACACAACATCTCCAGAAATCTTTGAACAGAAGCGGTACCTGTTGAAAAGAAGAAAACAAAGGAGAGTGTGCCAGGAGGAATACACAAGCCGTTCTAGCAGTATAAAACTTCTCATCACCTAAATTCCAAACCCATTCATCCTCCAAATCTCTCATGATTATCGTACCAGTCATCGTATCTGTAAACAAATTATAGATTTCATCATCCCAAGCAAAAAACACCCTTCGCCACCTCCATTTCCAACGCCAGACATTACCATCCCACCAACCCAAATCCCCCACAGTTGAATCCTTATCGAGAGACAGAGAGAACAATCTTGGGAAAGCTTCTTTTAAGGACAACCCTCCAAACCAAGTTTCCATCCAAAACTTGGTATTCATACCATTACCGACTTTTCTGCCAATACTAGAAACAAACCAGTTCAAAGGTGCATCTTTGTCACTATTTAATTGGCATAAGTCCCTCCACCATAAAGAAGAATTTCTTGAGTTCCAATTTCCTGAGAGTGCTAGATTCAAGTCCCCGTACCTTGATTTGAGGATATTATACCAACATGCCTTAGTATCAACCAAGATTCTCCATCTCCATTTTCCAAGCAAACTCAAATTGAATAAACCTAAGTGTTTAATTCCCAAACCACCGGAAACCTTAGATGAGCATACTTTCAACCAACTAATCCAGGGAATGAATTTTTTCCCACCACCTCCCCCCCATAAAAAAGCTCGTTGGATGGCAATTAAAACTTTCAGCACCTTTTTAGGAATTCTAAAGAAGGATAAATAGTAAAGAGGAATGCTAGACAAAACCGATCTCAATAAGACAATCCTTCCACCAAAGGACAAGCTTTTCCCTCTCCATCTTGCTAATCTCTTTCTCATGATATCAATCACCGGCTGCCAAGAAGATGCCCTTCTCGAACTTGCCCCAATTGGAAGACCCAGGTAAACAAAAGGGAGTTTTCCTGGTTTACAGCACAAGAAGGTGGATCCTGCTAATAAGGTGTCATCCCCAATATTCACACCATAAAGACAACTCTTATGGAAGTTGATCTTTAAGCCTGAAGCCATTTCAAACCATCTCAATACAGCCTTAATTGCCCAAAGGTTAGATACAGTAGCCTTCCCCACTATAAGTGTATCATCTGCATATTGTAGATGAGATAAACTACAGCTCTGATCAAAGGAGAAGCCTACAAATATACCTGTATGAACAACTTTTTCCATCAACCTCCCAAGACCTTCCGCCACAATCAGAAAAAGGAAGGGTGCCAGTGGGTCACCTTGACGAAGACCCTTCTGCATATCCACTTCCTCCGTAGGACTCCCATTCACCAACACAAACACTCGACCAGAGAAAACACAGGCCTCCAACCAACTCATCCATTTTTGTCCAAAACCCATTCTACCCAACATGTACCTAAGGTAATCCCAGTTTACTGAGTCGTAGGCTTTCTCAAAGTCTACCTTCATTATAAAACAGTCTTGACCGTTCTTCTTTGCAACATCCACAGGCTCATTAATTGCCAAAACTCCATCAAGAATTTGCCTTCCAGAGATGAACCCGGACTGAGCATTAGAAATTAAACCTCCAATGACCCTCTTTAGTCTTGCTACCAGAATTTTCGTAATGATCTTATGAATTGACCCAATAAGAGAGATGGGCCTAAAGTCATTAATAAACCGGGGATTATCACGTTTAGGAACCAAAGCAATGAAAGAAGAACAGATCCCTCTCGGTAATGCTGAATTACAGTAAAATTCATTGAAAAGCAACCCAATCTCATTCTCAATGGAAGACCAAAAATTCCTAAATAATGTGAAATTGAAACCATATGGACCCGGGATTTTATCCCCATCACAGGCCCAAACTGCCTCTTTGATTTCTTGTAATGTAAACTGAGCACATAACATATCATTATCTTCCATGGATAGACGACTGAACTGCAGCCCATCTAGCAAGGGTCTTGGACGCACGTGACTTGAATAAAGGTTTTGGAAATGGGACCTAACCACCTCTTTAACATTAGATACCCCTTCAACCCACGAGTTACCTGATTGAATAGCCATAAAATTGCTTTTTCTCCTCCGATAGTTCACACATGAATGAAAATAAGAAGAATTTGAATCACCTTCCTTAATCCACCTAAGTCTTGCCTTTTGATACATAAGATTATCCTTCAGACCCTTTATCTTCCACAAATCATTTGTAATCTGCCTTCTTTTAACAATTTCCTCGGTAGATAGGTTTGTAGTACTTGCCTGAGCATCCGATTCTATGAGATCTGCAGTTAAGTCTTTTATTTTAACATCCAAGTTACCAAACACCTCTATATTCCAGACCTTGATACCCTCCTTAAGCTTCTTCAATTTCTCCTTGAAGCAATATATACTTCTGCCATGAACACTGCAATTTGCCCCTATATTTTCCACAAAAATCTTAAAATCAGAATGTTTAAGCCAACAATTATTGAACCTAAATGGCTTCGGTCCCCAATTGTAAGAATCCCCCTTTAGCATTATTGGGCAATGATCGGAAACATCCCTGTCACCGACCCACTGAGCAGCAGTTTTCCATAGATTGATCCACACTTCAGAAATCAAGAACCTATCAATTCTACTGACCGCCGAGCCATCAGGCTTGAACCATGTAAATCTCCTACCAAGCATTGGCAAATCGATCAAATAAATATCTTGTATAAATTCCTGGAACTTTTTCATTTCTGACACCTGCAAGTTTTGACCCACACCTCTCCTCTCTGAACTGTTTTTAACTGAATTGAAATCACCAACCACACACCACAAATCCCCACTGAAACCCCCTTTAGACATTAAAAGTATTTCCCACAACTTTTTCTTATCGGCAAAATTACATGGAGCATAAACATTAATCACAGTGCATGAAATATTTGCTTTATTCCATACCCCACACACCCCCAAAAAACCTTTACCTGAAAAAGTATAAGCCAGAGTGAAAAGCGCTTACAATTCCATAGACTGATAATCCCTCCAGAATTTCCTTCCGAAGGAGTCCACACCTAATTAACTTCTGTGTCACCCCATAAAGACTCACGGAGTGCTCTATCTACCTGCTCCATCTTCGTCTCCTGTATAGCCATGAAATCAGCTTCCTCACTCCTAATTAGAGACCTTATTTTTTGTTTCTCCAACCTCCCCCCCAGACCTCTTATATTCAGGGAGACTATCTTCATGGAGAACCGTTGACATCACCAGAACCTGACTCACGATCTCCATCTCTGGTCTCAAGCGCATCTACAAAATTAATCATTGCCGCATCCTAACCTGAGTAAGTTGCACCAATTCTCTTGCATATACCCCAAATTTTTTTTGCTGCTGAATCCCCCTTTTTTACTAGAGACATACTATTGCACCTTCTTATAACCGAATCTTCAACCTGAAAATCTGACCCAGACTGCCTGTTCAAGGCTTGATCGGGCGGAGAAACCCCAGAAAAAGAGTTTTGAGCAGACCCATCACTAGAAACTTGACCTACTTTAGAACCCTGAAGCTCAGGCTCTGACCCAGCACAATGAGTAATTAACTGAGCCAAAACTCCACCATCGCCCTCAACAACTTGAGTAGACTGTTTATCTACAGAGGAAGAATCTGAACTTACAATATCATCGCTACTTGAAAACTTTGTAATTGGAGTAGGAGTCCCAATAATGCTTTCTTGGGTAGAAAAATCGTCCACCCTGCTAGAAGTACCATTAACCCTGACACCCAGCTTGCCTTTCATGTGCCCTCCAAACCGAGACCGGCTCACCCGCTTTTCCTTTAATCTTTGTAGCCCAAATGAACCCCATGGAGGGATCCACAAACCAGATTTCTTACTAACCAATCCCTTTCCTTTGTACCGCCTGACCCTTTTAGCTGAGAGTTTAATTGGATCGGGGAAATAAAATGTTTCCATTTGAGATGAGCATGTTTTAAGCCCAGCTCCATTTGACTCCTTTGACCCAGTTGGGCCAACATTTAAGTCCGATTTTGAGGCCCACGGTTTTTTTTCAGCTGGAATCTTAGCTTTTGGGCCAAAATAAATGTTATTTATCCTTTCTTCACCATTAGGAAGCTTCTCAACTTTCCAGCCATACCCACCTTTTATACAACCACCAGAAGACGTCCCATCCTCACACACCCCTGCCACTTCTTTCGTTTCAGCCACTCTACTTACTGCACCATCCACAGGGTCCAGCATAGCTTCTGATACAACACCTCGGGAAGCTAAGTTTTCAAAAATTGAATTTTGACTTCGATCATCTTCCACCAGACCCTCACCAGACAATATTGTTTCCGGCAAGTCAAGCAAGCTATCGATAACAGAGTCACTCCATTTCGAGGACCCACTCCCACTGACCTGGCAAATCTCCTTAGGCACCTTCAAATTCCACAGCACCTCCCCAAAACACTCCTCCATCATTCTGATACTGTAAAGAGTATCATTTATCTTCACTACCACCTTCTTATTGATGGCTTCGAGTGCAGTTGCGGTAATGAGCATTCTAGCCATATCAAGTCTAGCCTTTGACTTCGTTTTCCTGTCTAAAGCACCAAACTTACCCACCATTCCAGCTAAGGTCTTGAAGAGTTCTTCATGCCAAGCATGAGCCGAAACACCAGTGACGTTGAGCCAAACCAACCTCTCATTGACCACAAACCCTGGTTCCCATGGCCGCACATCAACAAACCATTTCGATAATTCATTACTTGCATCCTCCAAACTTTTTTCTAGGTTAACCCTGCCCTCAGGCAGCATTAGAACATAGGTTCCCCCCAAAGGAATTGTTTTTATTGTAAAAACACCTGCCCTATGTAGATTGTCCTGAATGTTTAGGGTACATTCCATATTGAAGGTTTGCCCCACATACGATTCTCTCAGCCACTGCATATCCTTTTCCTTAACATTATATGACAGTCCCCTCCATTCATTACCAGCTCTGTCTTCACCAACCTTTGCTTTGCCCATTTGAGGAAATGAGTTATTGAAGTTTCTACCATAAACGCCATCCTTAACCACCTTTGAAAAAGATTGATCTGCTCTCGGTTGCTGTCCCAACAACTTTGCTTTAAATGCAGGTTGTTGAACCCTACCTTTGGCAACAAGTGGCTTTTTTTTCAAATCTCGATAAGTTTACCTTCAAATGATAATTATCGATCCATATAGAAGCTAGGTTATTCTCCAAAACCTTCACATTGTCTACATCCAGGAACTTGACAAAACCAAACCTATTCCCCCATTTATCCCTTTTTTCTGGAATATACACATCTAACACTTTTCCCCACTTTAGAAAAATCTTCCACATATCAAGATGACTGCATCTGTATGGGAAATGTGTGAAGAAGAAAGATTTTAACCTACCAAGTGGAAGCTGTGTTCTAGGATTCCACTCACTAACTCTCTCATTGATTCTCATTGTGAATCACCTGTCTCTCAGTGCATATAGACTTCAGTGTTGGATGTGTTTAAAAAAAAAAAAAATCCATTGTGTTTAAAAAAAAATCCATTTATCATTTGTTGTACGAACACTTTCCTACTGTGAGGATGTTAGAATAAGAGAGGAGAAGGAGAAGCAAGGCTTGAAAAGGGATATCCAATATGGCTTAAGGACTATCTTGCTTTATATATAGGTCAGCCAAATGTGATACATTTAGGGCCTGTTTCAATTGGCTTATAAATAACTTATTTGATTTTATCTACTGGAATAAGCACTTATCAGAGTGTTTGAGAGAGCTTATGGAAACAGCTTATAGCTTATATGAAAATAATGTGACTATATTTTCTCTTTGATTATAGAAACAGGTTATACATAAGGGCTTATCCTATAAGCACTTAACTAAATCGCTTATCCAAACAGGCCGTCAATATATTCATAAGTAGTACTTTTAATTTTTAAATAAACATTCATCTTTCTTCTTCTTCGACAAATGCAAGTCATACCCAACAAATAACCCCAAAAGTTTGTTATTGGCAATAGTTTTGAAGGTAGAACATGTTCGTAGTTGTAGGATGAAAGCACAAATGAGCAGTAATATTACTTAGGTCAATAAAGTACAATTGGAATTTCAATGCCTATGGAGACTTACATTAGCAAAATTTAACAAACATAAGGATTAGAGTTCCCATAATAATACCAAACTGTGGGTATTCAACTCTAGCTAGTCTTTTCTCAGCATAGTGAAAAAATGAGTCAATTAATAGTTAATTACGTGGACTGATATAACAATTCTTCGGGGCTAATTCATCCCACAAGGAGCCAAACTTTTTGAAGGCCCATGAATTATCCAACATGAAATAGTCATTATTATATAAGACTACTAGAGCTGATGTTATAGTGTCTGATATTGCAAATTAAGTCAATATTTCTAAATAACAACTGACATTAATATCTACCCAATGAAGTCAGGGTGACCATGATGACGTTTATATAAACAATTTAATTAAATATTTATTCAATAAACGTTTATTATATGAGTGTTTATATCATAAGTACTTAAATTCAATAAGTTATATATGTTTAGATACGCATTATAAAAAAATGCTTAAACAAAAAAGGCATTTGGATGCTCACTACACAAGCACTTATAGGCACTTATCATAATTATTAAAAACTGAAAAAATTAAGAATCAGACCATGATTAAAAAAGTAAAATTATGAATTTAAAATAAATTTAGTAATATATATATATATATATATATATATATCATGAAACTAAGATTAAAAAATAAGTTCTTGAACTTTAAATTAAAAATTAATATCATATATCGTGAAACAATGATTAAAAATTAACTTTATAAATTTCAATTTAAAATTTATATCATATATATATATATATCTTGAAACCCTGGTCACCATTCATTTTTAATGATCATTATGTGATGTCAAGTTAAGAAATCTTGTTCAATTTCTTATATTTTTATTTTGACAGATAAACTACTTAATGAGGCCAAGTTTATTTTATTTTAATTTTTTATTAAATTAATTATTTTTTATAAAGTTTTAGCAAGACATTACACATGTAAAAGCGACTTAGAAAACACAAATAAAGAGCCTAATGGCACACAATGTGGTTAGACTCAAATATATGAACTATATGAACTGAATATTTGTTATATTTCCATTCTAATATGACAATATATATACACTTGACAATGAGATAGGAAATCTGATTCCCAGAGAAAAATAACTATCAATACCAAGTCCTAGGAGAAATATACAATGAACGTGAGGATACAATGGATGAGACTCCACCATCCACACAGTCCACATAAATTCACCGTCCATATATATTAATTATATTTAACACTCTCCCTCAAGCTGGAGCATATATGTCTGATGCAACCAACTTGTCACATATATATGCTATTCTAGGATCCCGCAAAGACGTAGTCATTATATTTGCAAGTTGATCTCTAGTACCACAAATGAAGTCTTAATGATGCCAATGAGGATCTTTTCCCGTATGAAGTGACAATCAACTTCTATATGCTTGGTCCTTTCATGAAAGATAGGATTCGAAGAAAGATATAAAGCTGATTGGTTATCACAAGCAAGTTCCATAGGACCTATCTCACAAAACTTCAATTCTTGGAGTAAATATTTTAGCCATAGGAGTTCGCAAGTAGTATTAGCCATAGCACGATACTCTGCTTCTGTGCTTGATCTTGCAATAACAGTCTGCTTCTTACTTTTCCATGAAATCAGGTTACCTCCAATAAGCACACAGTAGCTTGAAGTGGACCTCCTATCAGCAGCATTGCCTGCCCAATCTGTATCTGTATACCCAATGATATTAGTGTGACCCCTGTCCATATAAATAATCCATTTTCCAGGTGATCCCTTGATATATCTTAGGATCCGAACAACTGTATTCCAATGACTATCACATGGTGAGTTGAGAAACTGACTTACAACACTGACCGGAAAAGCAAGGTCTGGTCGAGTCATGGTGAGATAATTTAACTTCCCAACTAATATTCTATATCTGCCTGGGTCAGGATAGGGCTCCCCCTCATTAGGTAGAAGCTTTACATTTGGGTCCATAGGAATATCAACAGGTTTACAATCTAGCATCCATGTTTCTTCTAGAATGTCAAGGGCATATTTCCTCTGAGAAATAGCAACACCTGTTCTTGATTGGGCTACTTCAATCCCAAGAAAGTAACATAATCCTCCAAGATCTTTGGTTTGAAAATGTTTGAATAAGTGTTGCTTCAACTCCTTAATGCCTTCTTGATCATCACCTGTAATAACAATATCATCCACATACACCACAAGATAAATACGTTTATTCAAGGATGAGCATTTAAAGAATACAGAATGATCAACCTCGCAACGAATCATGCCAATAATTGATGGATAACTTTACTGAACTTCCCAAACCAAGCGCGAGGTGACTGTTTTAAGCCATACAAGGACTTTTGTAATCTGCAAACAAGATCTGACTCCCCCTGAGCAAAAAACCCAGGTGGTTGTGCCATATAGATCTCCTCCTCCAGATCACCATGTAAGAATGCATTTTTAATATCCAGCTGATATAAAGGCCAGTGTTTCATGGCAGCCATAGACAAGAACAAACGAACAGATGTCATCTTAGCAATGGAAGAAAAAGTATCACCATAATCCAGACCATAGATCTGAGTGTACCCCTTTCCTACCAGTCGGGCTTTCAAGCGATCCACCTGCCCATTAGGACCAACTTTAACAGTAAACACCCATCGACAACCAACAACTGATTTCCCAACAGGAGGGGAAACAAGGGTCCATGTATGATTAGATTACAAAGCCATCATCTCATCAATCATTTCCTGTCGCCAACCTGGATGAGATAGTGCTTCTTGAACATTCTTAGGAATGGTAACAGATGACAAGGCAGATACAAAGGCAAAATGGGAAGGAGATAATCGATGGTAACTCAGAAAATTGTAAATGGGATGAGGATTAAGAGTAGAGCGTGTACTTTTACGAAGGGCGATAGGTAAGTCAGCGGAAGTGTCAGGTTGGACCGTAGTGGGAGAAGCGTTTGGAGCAGGAGCTAAATCATGAGGATCAATAGTACGTATGTCCTCCGGAGCGGTAGGAACTCGATGCTCATAAAATTTACCATATCGTCGCAATGGACGATCATCCTGTGGTGATGGAGCATCACAAAGAGGAAGGGGCAGGACCTGAGATGGAGTGGAGTCGGATGTAGCTGAGGTGTCAAAGAAGAAAGTATCCTCAAAGAATGTAACATATGCTGATACATAAAAGTGATGTGTAGAAGGAGACTAACATCGATATTCCTTCTGTACTCGCGAATACCCAAGAAAGATGTATTTAATAGCTCGTGCAGACAATTTATCACTACCTGGAGAGAGGTCATTGACAAAACAGGTGGAACCAAACACACGAGGGGGAACAGTATAAAGGGGATCTTTAGGAAATAAAAGAGAGTGAGGAATTTTATTACCCAAAACAGAGGATGGCATGCGATTTATCAAATAACAGGGAGTAAGAACAACATCTCCCCAAAACTTCAAGGGTGCATTGGCATTTGTTAAAAGAGTTCGAGCTGTATCAACAAGATGACGATGTTTGCGTTCAGCGATACCATTTTGTTGTGGTGTGTGAGGACAACTAGACTGATGTATGATGCCATGAGAACTCAAAGGATTTAAAAGATGTAGAGAAAAATTCTTTTGCATTATCACCGCGCAAAATATGAATTGTTTTTCCAAACCGATTCTTTATTATGGAACAAAAGGTTTGAAAAACATCAAATAACTGAGAACGATCTTTCATTAAAAATAACCAGGTACATCTTGAAAAATCATCAATGAAGGTAACATAGTACCTATATCCTGAAACAGAAGTAACACGACTAGGACCCTAAACATCAGAATGGATAAGATCAAAAGGGGCCCTAGTTCAATTATTGACACTACTAGGAAAAGAGGCTCTAACATGTTTTCCAAGCTGACATGACTCGCAGTTCATGGTTTTCAAATGTGAGAGACGAGGGACCATCTGTTTTAACTTGTCTAAACTTGGATGACCTAAACGACGATGAAGGAGATCAGCAGAACCTGAAACAGCTCATATGGTGGAAGAGGAAGGTTGGAGGTAGTAGAGACCTCGTGATTCAGATCCAGCTCCAATCGTCTCTCCCGTGCTCCGGTCTTGTATAAGAAAGGAATCCGAGTTAAAGTTAATGGAACAGTTTAAAGTGCGAGTAATTTTACTAATAGAAATTAAATTAATAGGACACTCGGGTGCAAACAAGACTGAATTTAAAGGTAAGGAAGGAAGAGGTGAGGCTTGTCCAATACTACCAGCCTGTGTCTTAGACCCATCGACAAGGGTAATATGGTGAGCAGTTTTAGGGAATGACAGTTTAGAGAAAAGAGAAGGATTACCAGCTAAGTGATCGGAAGCACCAAAGTCAAGAATCCAGGAACCAAGAGATGCAGATTGAGAGAGACAAACTGTAGAATTACCAGTGTGAACAATGGTGGCCGAAGAAGAAGCCTGTTGAGTGGCTTTAAACTGAAGGTACTCTTGATATTCATTGGTAGTCAAAAGGTGATCCTTCTTGGGCTCAATCTTGTGTTCAACAACAGGTTCATGAGACTGAGCTATATTAGCGGTTTTATTTGGGAATCCATGTAGGGAGTAGCAACGATCTTGAGTGTGTCCATCTCGCTTACAATATGAACAATAAAGGTTACCTCGGCCATCTCTGCCACGACCACCACCCTTACGGCCATGAGTATGACTCCGACCCCCTCGGTTGGTTGAGTTTGAGATAAAAATCGAAGACTCTGATCCTGTGTGAGAATCAACTCCAATGGAAGCTGCTGGAGAAGGAACTCGAAGCAATCAATCAATGAGGTCCTCAACAGTAGGAATATCTGGATTGGTCAAAGTTTGATTCTGAACAGATTCAAAGTCTTTGTGAAGGCCATGAAGAACAAAAACCATAAGCATGTTATCCATCTTATCTGACAGCTTCTTTGCATCATCATTCACTAGCATCAATTTGACTTCCTCACAAATGGATTGTGCCTTGTTCAGATAGGAGGGCAAGTCAAGATCAGACATCTGCATTGTTGCCAAATTATGAATTGTCTCATATAGCCGTTGTATGTCATTAGCATAAACAGTTTGAGCCTTCTTCTAGATCTCGCAACATGTTTTGTACGGACGAAAATGCACCATTAACCTTGGTTCAATGGACTGCCACAACAATGATACAAGTTGATAATCATCCCGTTGCCATTCTTCTTTCTCAGTTGCATCAATATCAGCAGCCTTTTTGGTGAGATGATCAGACAAACCCTGATCCAAAAACCATACCTCAACAGCATCACGCCAACTCACATAATTCTTACCATTCAACTTCTCAGAAGTAATGGTGGGGGACCCAGAAAAAGCAAAGGAAACCAAACTTTTCTTTGCTACCATGGAAGAGCTTCAGTGAACAAACCAAAAGAACACAAAAATACTCACTGAAAAACTGAAAAAGACACCAAACAAGGGCACAATAGTAGACCCAGACACCAAACATGGGCAAAATAGAACTGAGAGGAGACGGCGAACACGGCGGTGCAATCGGCAGCGAAAAAGTCGGTCGAGAAGGTGGCACGTGGATCACACGCACCGGAGAGTGGAGATTTTGGCGGTGGCGCGTGGAGGCGAATATGGAGGCGGTGCTCGGTGGGACTTCCGGTCGGCGACTTCTGAGGTGGTTGACGGTGTTACTTTGGTCACCGGACAACTAAAAAACGATGGGTCAACACTGTAGCTGAACCCCAAACAACACGATGGGTCAGCACTGTAGCTGAACCCCAAACGACACTAACCAGGAACGAAGAGAGCTCTGGTACCAACTCAAATATATGAACTGAATATTTGTTCTGTATATTTCCATTCCAATGTGACAATGTATACACACTTGACAATGAGATAGGAAACCTGATTCCTAGAGAACAATAACTATTTATACCAAGTCCTGGGAGAAATATACAATGAACATGTGGGTACAATGGATGAGACTCCACCGTCCGTATATAATAATTATATTTAACTGTTAGTTTTCTCAAATCAAGTTCCATATAGGATTTAAATATGCTTTTAAGCTTTATCATCCATAAGGTTCGTATAAAATTTATGCCAACTCTAGTTGCCAAAATTAAAGTTAGAAGAGCATATAAAGAAGCCTCCAAGAGTCCTTGTTAGTGGTTCTAGTGCATCAGCCTCCAAAAGGAAAAATATTGATGATTTGACATTGCATAATATTCCTCCATGAATGAAGCATCCAGTTTCTGCTAGAGGTGAGAAGCACCAAAGTTCTTGCGCTTGGGCAGTAGCCTGCTCAGTCAATATGAACTTATAGAAAACAATGTTGCACGTTTTTTTGTAAATGATTGGTAGTGCACCAGCATCCAAGAGTCACTGTCTAATCTATTGAATCTCTGGCATGTAGCATATCATTCCCATTAGCATAAACAAATTTCCCCTTCATCATATGAAGATTCCACATCTCTGTATTGTTAGGCATGGATTTGTATATTTCAGTGCATCTTTTGTTAGTACCATGAGATATGCAATTATACATGACTCATGACAATAACTAAACTGCTTTAATACAAACATAGGAAAATTATAGATGACCAGTCTATATTGATATTTAAAAGTAAAGACCAAAAGCATACAGAGTGTAGAAATTCTTTAAAAAATTTAGAACATATGTAAGTGACAGCAATAGTGTAACTTCTATAAAAATTGTAAGGTTGAAATCATAAGGCAATGCTTGATGGAGATGATCTTGCCACTTTCTTAGTGTATGACCACATTAGTAACCTAAAGTCAATGTTTCAAGGCATATATACATAGGTACAAATACTCTCTCTCTCTGATACTGAGTGTCAGTCTTGTTTTTATCCCTGAACTGGAACATATAATACTACTATGGTAATGCATATAACTGGTGCAGAAAAGGGATTCCACATCGGTTATTTTTGGCTTTTCACATCGGTTTTCAAACTGATGTTGAAAAGACCGATGTTGTTTATTGTTACTTTTCACATCGGTTTTAAAACCGATGTTTAAAGTATATTTTTAATAGCGGTTTTCTAAATAACCGATGTCGAAAGTTCATTTCTCACATGGGTTATCCCATAACCAATGTGAAATATCACTTTCCACATCGGTTTTAAATGTAACCGATGTGCAAAATGAACTTTCCACATCGGTTTTATCTAAACCGATGTGGAAATTTCACTTTCCATATTGATTTTTTATTAACCCATTTGTAAAGTGAACTTTCCACATCGGTTTTTGAGTAACCGATGTGTAAAGTCTCATTTTGTAAAACACTTTTTACATTTCTATCATTCCTTTCCCCTGTTTCAGTAATGCAGATCAATACCAGTATAACATATTCTAAATATTTTCAATACAATCACTTTTGTACAACAAAAACACACTAAATTAATATATACTGAATTTATTACGAACAATACATATGTACGTTCAATTACATTCAGACAACAAAGATAATTAGAAACCAAAAAGCTACATGATATATTTTAGATTTCATATCAAAATACATATGATCAGTCAAAAGTACACTATAGCTAGTACATGACAAGTTTTTAAACTAACTACATATATACAAACTATGGTTGGTACACTTCAAGAAAGAAAGTTGCCCAACGCCTCCTTATGTTGTTGATGTCGGAATCAGATAATGGAGTTGGATTGTTGAATATCTGCAAGTTTAATTGGACAAAAGATTATATCTTTTAAGTAATAAACTAACATAAAACATATAACTAATCTATAATCGTTACTTCTAATTATTACCAATTAACATTTACCTTGTGCCATCTTTCAATGATCATGGAGGAGATAATTTCGAACATTCACTTCATCACATAGTATCCACATTCCCATGATCCACGTTGTATACGTGACTACGTACAAATGAAACTCAATTAGAATATGAGGAATTAAATAGAAATCAATAATTATACCCACTGTATTTGAAGCGTTTGAACTAATAAATATCTTACGTTAGGAATAATCCATCTGATAGCCCGACGCCTTTCACCATGCAACATGTGGTTTGCATTAATAGAACTATCAGGACAAAATAAACATTAATTAAAGTATATCTAATAGATTTCAGATAATTAAAACAACTGCATTACTGATTATAAAGTATTTTAATGCTTACGTTTCGATGACCGTCTTCAGTTCATTCGCCGGCTTATTTCCAATTGAGCAGAAGAGGACCACGACGTTCATCCTAGGGTACAAGATCAACAGTTGCCAATGCTTGCTATATTTGCTGAACAATTAGTGACTAAGTCATATATAGTTGTAATTAAATAACCGGTACTTACTTATTGAGATAAGGCGCAAGGTAGAATTGATGATCGTCTAGGGCAAGTATATCACGTATGGTGGTGACCGGGTCTTCTAATGCTAGGAGAACATCACCCTGAATGAACATGGGGTCAATGAACCCATAAAGGGTGAGGTTACCCTGATCAACTAACATACGATGCAGATACCTAATATATTGAAAAAACATGTTAATTATCATAGTATTTAAAATTTAATTACTTAACTTATAAATAAAATGTACTTATGTGCACCATAACGATAGGTGTGCAGAACTAGCCTTTTATTTATCGAGTACAATCTCCATTAGTTCTTTCTTCGGGATATACAGTTCGACACCAGGACTGGCATCATGTTCCAACCTTACCAAAGCTGCGTCATTCTCCATGGTAACAACCTGTATAGCCAGAAGTTTAAAAACATCACCAGGTGCCCCTTTGTCGATCCCCTAAACAACAAAGATATATATTAGTAATCACAGATAAGTTATTTCATTCATAATTAATTAAATGGTCAAATGAATACCTTGGCAGGAGCAGACATCTCTGGTCTTCCTGGATTCGACCTTTTAGGCAGAATATCATTTCCAACATCCTATAACAAATAAAAATAAAGCATTATCTTTAAACAATAATAAATAATTTCAACTATGAATATAGAAAAACACAACTAACTGAATACCTCAGATGCAACAAGAAAGCTGATCAGTCTTCTTGGCCAGGGGATGAAGTTACCGGGGGCCTGACCCACTGTTTGAACCTCCTCAGTGGGCACATGGACTCGAGCATCAACATCTCGAATAATCTCAACAACGACCCTCACCTGATCATCCGGTAATAAACGATGGTGTATGGTATTACCTAAGTTATTATATGCCCTCCCCAATGCCACTAAGCGGCGATCATGATGATCATCAACATACAGCTCACACCTATCAGGGTCGTCGTCGTCATCATCATCATCATCATCATCATCATCATCATCATCATCACCATCATCATCATTTTCAGGCTGATGAGGAGGATCACATGAGCCCTTAGTGCTCACATGGACAGAGGGTTGGACACCGGCTGTCATCCGCTGGGACATAGAAGTCAATATTGCCAGCTGCTGGGCAAAATGCTCAGCCATATCCTATCTAAGCTCAGTTGCAATCTCCTGTTTTAGCCGTGCTCTATCTGCATCAACATCCCTGTGGCATTGGTGTGAAGATGAACCATGGTATTGGCGAATGCCGACGCCCCATCCAACACCAATGACACGGCCCAGGTGGTCTGGTTTACCGATGGCAGCAGCTAAGATATCATCGCGTCCTCTAGGAACAAAGGTTCCTTGGGTTACCTGCTCGTCCAAGGCATCCAATAACATATAAAATATCAGGTCACATTACAATTCGGTAACAATCTTAAAATGACAATTACAATTCAAACTATACTTACAATCTTCTCAGCTACTTGGCGGGCCTCCTCAGATGTATATTGTCCCGTTTTTCTTTGTCAGGCCCTCTTCCATTTACAATGGCGTGGGGGTGGAGGTGGATCAACAACTTCTGAACGATTTTCAGCGTTAGGATCTGCCTGAGATGCTGCTTCCTGAAGTGATTTCTTTTCCTCTTCCACCATTATCTGACCAAGTTTTTTATATCCCCCACGAGACATGACATGGGGGTAGACATTCTTGCTTTGGTTTTCCTGGCCCTTTTTCCTCTTCTCCTGTTATAAATAGAAGACAATTAAATTACATAAGTAAATAAAATTAATGAAATTACATAAATTTAGAGACAAATCAAATAAGTTAACCTGAAAGCTGGGATCATGTCGGCTCTGAACAAAGCGATCCCACGTCGCCTGGTCAAGACACGGGTACACCTCAAGTGGGTTTTTTTCACATGTTGGATTGAATACATAGTATCTGTCCAGGTCGACCTTAAAAGCCCTCCAACGCTCACCAACATACTTTGTCAAACGCTTCTTCATATTCGTCGTATCTGGTATGTCAAAGGTGAGCTACATTAACATCAAAAGAATCAACGAATTACTGTATGATATTAATAATATTAAAATAAAGTAGATACAGACAAACACAGGACGTAAAAGTATAGATACCAGAATACTCTCCCATATCTGATCCTTCACGTCCGCCGGTACATCTTTCCAATTATCAATAAGTATACTAGGCCTGCTTCTAGCAAGGGTCACCACAAAACTGTTAAACTGCTCTGCCATTGGCCCAATAGGATTGAAGTTATTATCAAAGTCTATTATTATCCTTTGATTTGAACCACGGTTGGCAGTCAAATTCCTCATTTGTGTGGCACGTCTACCCTTTCTACCCGTAGACGGCGTCTCTGACCCGCTGCATGAATGAGGGATATCCTCAAGATCAGCCATGTATACCTGTTTAAAAAAAAAAACTTGTTAGTATGTCAGGATAAATATCAAACATAACTTATAAATATCGATCAACGTACGTAAACATAACTTATAAATATCAACGTAATTAAACATATAATATGACTTTAAACATAACTCAAACTAAACTTACATTGTGGTCAATTAGTAAAGTTCTCCCATAACCCTTCTTGGTGATCATTACGAGTAGCATGTACATCATCCACTTCGTTTTCCGCATTGAAATTAGGCACCCGTGTTGAGAAAGAAGGAGCATCAGAAATATCAAGAGTTGAATCTTGATTTCCCTCACTACCATTATACATGTTTTTTCCCTGGAGAACCACTGACCACCTTTTTTTAGAAGGACCAGGATATAAAACACTTGTTTTGCTTGGGATGCCATGATGAAAGGTTCTTATTTATTACCTACCTTATTAAGGTCCACCAATTTGAATCCTAACTCATCAGTTTGCACACCATTGTTACTGTCGACCCACTGACATTTAAAAACAGGTACTCTAAACTTCGTGTAATCAACCTCCCACATCTCTTCAATGATTCCAAAGTATGAAACGGATGCCATAACAGGTTTTTATCTTTCGAACTAGAGAAATTCATGGACTCAGCGACGACCATAACCCCACTGTTTTGCATAGTACTTTTGTCATCCTGGGACTTTGTATAGAAGGAAAACTTATTGATATCGTACCCACTCCAGCATATGACATCAAAGTTAGGCCCCTGTGCTAGCCGTTTTAATATATCAGAAGCAATACCATCCTTTGCAATTTTTTCTTTAACAAGAAAGTCTTGTTATGCTTGTTTAAACACCATTTTTCATTCATTCTAGGGTAAGTTTCATTGATGATGTTTTTGTGCTCACATATGTATGGTTCAACCTCATCAGTGTTATTCAATATATACAAATGTGCTTGAAGCAATTCCTCCCGATCCATGTTCTTAACAGTGATTCCTCGTGTACCCTTACCATCATATCTTCCTTCGTGACGAGACTTCGGAAGCCCTACAGGTTCCTGTTCTGACATGTAGTCTGTACAAAACTCAATAGCTTCTTCTGCAACATATCTTTCAACAATAGATGCTTCAGGACGGTGTGGATTCTTCATATATCCTTTCAAGATCTTCATGTATCGCTCAACCGGGTACATCCACCTTAAATAAACGGGGCCGCACAATCTAATCTCGCTCACTAGATGAACAATCAAATGAACCATGATGTCAAAAAATGAAGGTGGAAAATACATCTCCAATTGGCACAAGATAATGGCTGCCTCATTTTCCAAGTCATCCAACTTTTTAGTGTCAATGACCTTGCTACAAATAGCATTGAAGAATAAGCATAACCTAGTAATGGCGTGTCTGACTTTTTTAGGCAAGATGTCACGAATGGCCACCGATAGTAGTTGTTGCATCAAGACATGACAATCATGAGACTTTAAGCCAACTAATTTGAGATCTTTCATTGAGACAAGTCTTTTGATATTTGAAGAGTAACCCTGTGGCACTTTGACTCCCCGTAGACATTCACAGAAACTTATTTTCTCTTTTTTTTGATAAAGTATGACATGTTGGGGGCAAATAAGTCTTCTTATCCCCCACTTTATGTGGAGCTAACTGCTCTCGTATACCCATCACAACTAGATCCAGACGAGCATTCACACCATCCTTTGTCTTGCCTTGAATGTTGAGAAGCGTTCCAATTAAACTGTCACACACATTTTTCTCCACATGCATCACATCAATACAATTTCTTACATCAAACTTGCACCAGTATGGAAGATCAAAGAAGATCGACCTGTTCTTCCATATTTTCTTCTCGGTAGCCTTCTTCTGGGTCTTCCCATAGATAACATTAGTGTTGTTCACCCTTTCATAAACTTGCTCTCGGTCAAGGCCACCGGAGCAATTTCATTCTCGGAAGTCCATTGAAAGCTTTTCTTAATCTACGTTAAGGATGATTACGTCGGAGAAATATCCTATGCCCAAGGTAAACTGTCTTCCTTCCATGTTGCAGTTGATGGTAACATGTGCCTTCTTCACATATTGGACATGCTTTATGCCCCTTAACACTATACCCACACAAGTTCCCGTATGCTGGAAAGTCATTGATGGTGCAAAATAACATGGCACACAATCTGAATGTCTCACGGCAATACCCGTCGATCACATCAACGCCTTCATCCCACAACATTCTCAAGTCTTCAATCAAGGGACTCAGATAAACATCAATATCATTTCCTGGCTGTTTAGGACCCGAAATCATCATACTTAACATAAAGTATTTGCGCTTCATGCACAACCAAGGAGATAAGTTGTAAATTACCAGGAGAACAGGCCATGAACTATGAATACTACTTAAGTTTCCATATGGATTCATTCCATCGGTAGCAAGTCCAAGCCTGAGGTTTTTGGGCTCATTTCCAAAATCCAGAAACAAACTATCAATTCTCTTCCATTGCAAAGAATCGGCCAGATGGCGAAGCTTTCCATCACACTTCCTCTCATTTTCATGCCATCTAATGTTCTTTGCGTCATTTACATTAGCAAACAATTGCTTGAACCGCGGAGTCACGAGAAGATACCATAACACCTTCTCAGGAAGACCTTTGGTGACCACATCACAACTAGAATCACGAGAAGATACCATAACACCTTCGCAGGAGGACCTTTGGTGACCACACCACAACTAGAATCACCATCCTTCACTTTGTAGCGTGATACCCCACACCTGGGGAACTCGTGCATCTCTTCAAACTATTTCCTGTACAATATGCAATCATTGGAGCAAGCATGTATTTTATTATACTCCATACCCATCAGACACAATATCTTCTTCGCCTCATAGTTTCGAGATGGCAATGTGTTGCCTTCTGGAAGCATGTCTTTCAATAACTCAAGCAATTCGGTAAAACTTTTATCGCTCCACCCATTTCTCGCCTTCACATTGAACAATCTTAACACTGCTGACAACCGTGTGAAATTAGTGCACCCCGGATACAAAGCCACTTCCGCATCACTGTACAAAGCATCATACACACGTGCGTGCTGAAAAGACTCTTGCCCAACATCACGGATCATGTCCTCTAGTCCATCGTCCATTTCCACGTCATCAACTTCCTCTCTATCCGACACCCTCGGCCTGTCTAACGATTCACCATGACATATCCATGTTGTACAACTCTTGCAAATCCCCTCACAAATAAGATGATCACGTATCTCCTCAGCTTCTAGTCGTCTCTCATTCAAACAGTTAACAGAAGGACAATAAAACCTTCCGTTACCACTATCAGGAGCATTTGTTTTTGCAAACTGTAGAAAATCTTCCACTCCATTCTCATACTCATCACTTGTCCGTCTAGCATTCATCCAACCGCGATCCATCACTAAACCAATAACTTCGTACTTAGTCCAACATATTCATCAACCACTTTTTATGACAGGGTATGACCCTATCCCATTCGAGAAGAAACTTTTTCAACATTCGGTTAACAGTTAGTCCTTAACTCTCATGCTCATACTTGACGAAATTTTGGCAGCATTTCCCTTCGGTCTCCGACGTACACCACTTGAACGCGATGACATCCACCACGATAAAGTATGCACCCGGAGAACGAAAGGAAATGTATCAATCCAAACTTTCATCAAGTATATAACATTAGAATCAATGGATACATATTTTAACTGAATGAAGAAAAAGTTTTTTCCCAAACTGTCCAACTTTAGACAATTCAAGATCCAATACAATGAGCGGTACATTAAGCACGTACATGTGTGCTCATTAAGCACGTACATTAAGCACTTTGTGAATATTTTCATAACAAGACCAGAATAACAAGTTCACAACAACAATTATGTAGCTTGATCAGTATAGGAGCATAAATACATAAGAACTTTGACAGAGATAAATCACACACATACATATAAGAAATAACTAAGATTACAGTAGAAAATCCAAGTTGATGAACACATATAAGGCTGTATACACATATAAATGATTAGAATGATAAATGAAATCTGGAGCTCAAAATTTGATGGGGAAGATGATCAAAATAAAGTCTAGAATGGTTGAGTTAGGTGTGTCAGTATTGTTCTCACTCTGACACATCATTAACATGCTACCAACTCCTCTTCTAAACAACCAGTCACCACATGAGAAATTGTATGGTAGCATGCCTGATTTTGATCACCTTAGAGTGTTTGGTTGCCTCTTTTTTGCTAACTTGCCTGCAGGTTCTATCACCAAGCTAGATGCTAGAGCCCGCAAGTGTGTTTTCCTTGGCTACAAAGCAGGAACCAAAAGCTTTGTCCATCTCAATCTCTCCACTAGAGAA
Source organism: Sophora flavescens (assembly GCA_030762895.1). NCBI lineage: Eukaryota > Viridiplantae > Streptophyta > Magnoliopsida > Fabales > Fabaceae > Sophora > Sophora flavescens. The sequence goes on from CM061064.1 coordinate 181,062,339, forward strand.
CTGTTTGTTTCCAGAAATGTCATATTTCATGAATTGACTTTTCCATTTTAGCTCAAACATAATGCTAATCCAGCTTCTAATCCATCCACTCAACTACTACCTGCTTCCACTATCAATCCTGCCACACTCTATGATGCCTTTCCTCATAACACACCACCTCCACACAATCACTACAAAAAAACAATTGTTTAGCGACCATAATTTTCGGTCGCTAAACCATGTAAATCGGTCGCTATTTGTTTTAGCGACCGAATCAGAGACTGATTTATGATGGTAGCTGAATACCTGGTCGCTAAGGTTTTAGCTACCGAATTATTATTTCGGTCGCTAATTAGCGACCGTAAATTCGGTCGCTAATTAGCAACCGTAAATTCGGTCGCTATATAATAATAATCGGTCGCTATTAGGTTGGTCGCATTTTTTGGGTAACCATTTTTAGCGACCGATAATCGGTTGCTAATTCGGTCGTTAATTTTGGTTACTGTTAACCTATATTAGCGACGGATTTTCGGTCGCTATACATCATCTGTAAATCTTAAATAAAGTTTAGCGACCGAATTATTGGTTTCTAATTCGGTCGCTAAACTGGTTATTATTATTATTATTTTTAATTTTAATTTTTATAATAATTTTTTTTTCTGATTTTCTTTAAACGTTAGAAAAATTACTAATAAAACACACCAAATAACTTATGAAATATACAATCATAAAAAATAATAAATATATATAAAAAGAATAATCCAAAATGTCGTACAAGAATCGTTTAAAGTCAAAAATATGGAGAGAAAAAATCAGTCATGATGAGGGGGAGATGGAGGAATCCAATCATCCTCAGCGTCCGTACCACCGACGTCGCTGGCTGATCGTCCTCTGCGCAGCATGACATCGAATGGGCGCAGAACCGGAGGAGCGGAGCGCGCACAACCGCCGTCGAGCATCATCTCGAGCAAGCTGAGTCTGGATCCTCATCTGCTCCAACACCAGCCGCATGAAACCGCGGCCCGCTCGATGCTACGCTGCATCGTTCTTTGGTGTGTCCGAGTCAAGCGCGTGCAATCTGGTTCGCCATCTGATGCTCTCTCTCGCTCTTCTCCCGAAGCTCCGCGTTCAGCTGCGTGATGGTGTCCTGCATTTGGTGGAACTGCTCCTGAGGGACGGTATCGGCGCAGCAAGGAGCAGGCGTGCTGGACGATGAAGCGATGAACCCGGCTCCCTGGTGTCCGAGGCCATACACGTGCCCTTTCTTGTTCCTGCCCCCGACGACCTCCAAATAAATGGCATTATCGTCGACGGAGGCAGGAGAGCAGCCATCACAAGTCAAAGCCTCATCTTGTGACTGTGAGGCACGTGATATGGCATCGTCCTTCTTCTCGTTGAAGCCCGCCTACAAAGTATAGTTGAAGAGATTTAGTTAAAATAATTATATCCAATATTAACAAATCCTTTATAATAAATTACAAGTAAACACTAAATTATTTTTTTGCTTACAACATAGTTACGGGCCTTGTCGTTGACCCATGTCCCCGACTTCAACTTCTTCGTCCTCTCCACCAACTCCATAGCAGTCGGGGCCCGTTGTTTCTGTGCTTTCTGCACAGAATAATATAATATTAAATTCATAAGAATAATTAAAAATGAAAACTAATTAATTAAATAGTATATTAAGTCAAAAGTTTAATGTATTACCAGCTCGTCGTAGTGGGCGGCGGCTGATTTAGACCCACCGGTCCAAGCACATGCGCCACCATCAGAAGCTCGATTACGCAGAGCTGTGTCCTGGATCTCCTGAAACTTCTCAGTAGCCCAGTACTGGTCCAGCTGCCTCTTGATCTCAGGATCCACCCACCTCCCTTTATTCTGCCCCTTCCTCAGCTTGTTCATTAGATTCTTCATAACCAGTGAGCCTTTATGCTCAAATATGTCCCTGACGAGAGCCTCTAAAGCTAAGTCCCACCTATACTCTTTCTGCAACTTACAGTTGTTAGGAAATTCGTGAGTACATATATATAATGTAAATTTAATTTAAAAAACTTAATAAATTGTTACCTTAAACTCTAGAAACAACTGATCCCTACGGCCCAGTGGGATGGCCTTCCATGTAGGCCATGGACCATCAAACTTGCGTCGCAGGATCTTCGATATCGAATTAGAAGGCCCCTTCACGGGCAGAAAGCTGCAGCAAAATTAGAGCATTAATAAATGTTATAATTAAATTTTAAAAACAAGTAAATAGAAATTAACGATACTTTATATATATTAAAAAATTAAATTAGCATACTCGTTATCCCCCCTGGGGATAAGAAGAATCCTCCTGTCGGATGGACCACGACTCTCCTGTCCCGATGATGATGATGGTCCTATCGTCGTAGGTGTGGATGATGAGGGTGCAACCTGTGTCCTGACCACATGAGGATGGGTGGGGGGTGCAACTCCATCACCCTGAGGTGTCCCGTCAACAGAGGTGCTGGTAGGATGGTCTCGATCCCGAAAGGTACGTGGGTCGGCCGGCGAAGGGACTCTCGCAGCACGACCTCCATGACGACCTCCACGACGACCCCTACCTCTGGAGGAATCTGCCATCTGTGAAAAAAAATGAAAATATGATTATACAACAGTGTAAATAATACAAAAATAAATTACCTAATAAGTAGAATGACATTCACACAATGAATTATGATATAAATAAATTACCTAAGTAGAATCTCCGTCACTAAATTCACCCTCAGTCTCATCAGTATCACTTGATCGGAATGTACCTTCGCTAGATGCGTCCAACTCGGATTGATCCATTAACTCTCTTTCAACTTCTTCCCCATTTCCGGAAATGTCCGCCAGAGAATTAACAATAATGTCCGGCGTAATTTGCAACAGTACGCGGGGTCTTGAAAACTCATCATCTTGGTACGGAGCATCTTTTTCAGGCTGGTTGATTACATTATCAGTAATTATACTGCGAGCCTTTATCTTAATAATACCCAACCAGCCATGATGTCCTTCGGGATATGACGAGTAATAAACACCCGCTTTCTGTTGTGAAAAAATGAATGGATCGTACGCCTTATTATACCTTCGAGACAGCCTAACTTGAACAATACCATAATTTTTATCTATTTTTGTCCCTACGTCAAGAGTAGGATCAAACCAATCACACTTGAAGATAACTAATTTCATCACGGGGAAACCGGTATAATCGAGTTCAAGGATGTCAGTTAGAACCCCATAGAAATCATCCTCTACATTGCCATCAGTGGCTCGCACACAAACACCATAGCTACACGTCTGCATTCCTTCATTCCATGTTTTTGTGTTAAATTTATATCCATTTACAATATAAGTATTCCATGATGTAACCCATCTGTTAGGCCCCCATGCCAAATTTGTCAACAATGGATTTTGAACATTGTTTTCTGGATCTAGTACCTTAACAATCAAATATTATATTATTCTTATACATGCTATATATTTAAGGAGATAAAATGTATGCTTCAAAAAATGAAGATGCTTAACCTACATATTTACTGAACCATGTAGCAAAGTGAGAAGTAATTTCTCGATCAACCTGATCATTTGAAATGTCAGGTTGGAGATCCCTTAGAAAATTGTCGTACATCCTACATATGGGAGATTAACAGCAGGACAATTAATAATAATAAATGTCAATTGAACTTATTAAAGACGTTGTAGAAACTTACTCTAAATATGGCGCCACCTCTTCACAATTTTGAAGGATATACAGATGAGCAGCATTAATGTCATTTTGCTCCAAGAAATATCCTTTTGATTTGCCACTAAATCTGCCCGGATAGTTGAATATTGATATAGGAGGACTAGTTGAACATCCTTCGCCCGAATCAACGTTTCTAGGCATCCTTGTCCTTCTCGTGTTAACTTCGTCCGGATAGTAATAAGAGGCAAAAGTGGAAGTCTCCTCTACTAAGTATGCTTCACAAATGGAACCCTCCACTCGTGCCTTGTTCTTGACTTTGTGTTTAAGGGAGTGCAGGAACCTATTAAAGAGGGATACATACAAATAATTACTAGTTTTAGGGAAAGCTAAACTATGCTCTCGTGTTCGTGAAGTTCATATGTATTAAGTAAAATAGTTGATGTTGTTTACCTCTCAAATGGATACATCCAGCGGTATTGGACTGGGCCACCAACTCTTGCTTCGTAAGGTAGATGAATTGGCAGGTGTTCTATGGAATCAAAGAAACTCGGCGGGAAGATTTGCTCCAGCTTACATAACAAAACGGGTATCTTGATTTCCATATCCTTTAATTGATTCACATTTAGTGTTGTTGATGTAAGATCCCTGAAAAAGTGGCTAAGCTCAACAAGTGGGTTCCAAATTTGCTTCGGTAATGCGTCGAACGAAATTGGAAGCAACCGTTGCATGAACACGTGGCAATCATGACTCTTCATTCCATGTAACTTTGCTTCCTTAATGTCAACACATCTACCCAGATTGGAAGCATACCCATCTGGTAACTTTAGTTCTTTAACCCACTTACAGACGACCAATTTCTGTGCTTTGCTTAGTGTATAACTTGCCTTCGGTTTGATAAGTCTGCCACGACCACCGTCTTGCAACTCAAGCTCCTTCCGATTACAAATGTCAGCCAGGTCCAATCGGGCTTTATTTGTATCCTTTGTCCTCCCCTTGATGTCCATCACAGTGTCAAACACATTCAAAAACACATTCCTCTCAGTATGCATGACATCAATGTTGTGACGGAGTAGTTGCGTCCTCCAATACGGCAACCTCCAAAATATACTTTGTTTTGTCCAATTATGGTTGACGCCATAATCAGGAATATGTTCTCCTTGGGTTTCATGGACGAGCGGTAAATCTTGTACTCTGCGCCATACATTAGGACCAGTCAAACGTGGTGGAGGCGGTGTTCTCTCCGCACAACGCTTCTTGAATGCATTCTTGTTCCGCCTATAAGGATGATCTTATGGAAGGAATTGACGATGACAATCAAAATATGAGATCTTTCAACTGTTTTTAAGCGTGAATGCCTTCGATCGCTCCATACATATTGGGCATCCAAGCTTCCCCTCGGTCATCCAACCCGACATCATCCCATAAGCAGGAAAGTCGTTGATCGTCCACATTAAAGCTGCTTTCATGATGAAATTCTGCCTCAAAGATACGTCATATGTCAACACACCATCATTCCACAGCATTGTCAACTTATCTATCAGTGGCTGCAAGTACACATCAATCTTACCTTTTGGATTAGACGGACCCGGAATTATGACTGTTAGGAACATAAACTCCCGCTTCATGCACATCCCCGGGGGAAGATTGTACGGAGTCAGGATAACCGGCCAACAAGAGTATGCTTTTCCAGACAGTCCAAAAGGATTAAATCCATCAGCAGATAACCCCAATCGGACATTGCGAGGGTCCTGCGAAAATGCCATATGAACCCTATCAAAATGCTTCCAAGCTTCTCCATCAGATGGATGACACAAGATATCTTGCTCCCTCTCATGCTCACTATGCCACCTCATGTGAGCTGCAGTGGCCATCGAAGAGTACAATCTTGTAAGTCTTGGCACGAGCGGAAAGTACCACATCTTCTTTAGCGACCTCTTCTTCTCAATGCCCATCCTAGTGGTTGTCTTATACCGATCCGCACCACAAAATCGACAACACGTTATGCTTTCCGCTGAATCATCCTTATAGTACAACATACATCCATTCGGGCAACAATCAATTTTCAAACACCCCAGACCCAAATTTTCCACGGACTTCTTAGCATGATAAAAACTTGTAGGCATCCGATTGCCTTTCAGCAACGCCTTGGACACCGACTGGTGAGGCGATTAAAAACAGCCTTCTTGCATATCGTAGTCAGATTTGATACTCAATCATTCCATGCACATCGACAACTCCGTGTACTCCCGACATCCTTCCCACAATGGAGATCGTGCAGCACTCAGCATATCATAGAATCTTTGAGCTTCGGGATTCAGATTCTCCTCTATGTATTGGGAACCCATTCCACCATCTTCTCCCCCATCTTCTTCTAGTACAACACCAACCGATGGTCCAGCATGATCCATTATCATCTGCTCGTATGGATTCAATTCTTCCCTCCCGTCACCACTTCCATAGTACGAACCTTCAGCCCACAATCGGGTTTAAGTCAGGCAACGTCTCACCATGGTTACTCCACCAATAGTAATCAGGCATGAAGCCCTTCTCATAAAGATCGGCTACAACTCCATCCACGCTTTTGAAAGATTGACACTTGCATCTTTTGCAAGGACACCTCAATTGATCACCGCCCAGCCGTATAAATCTCTCCTGGCTAACAACAAACTCTATAAACTCACCCACTCCAACTCTATACTCTTCCCTAAGACGTTTATTCCGATCCAACCTACGATACATCCATTTCCGATTCTCTGGAATATCCATTCTTGGCAATTAAATAGCCAGACCAATCCTACAATAACACTTATATATTACGGTGCATTCCAATAACTCCATCAATCTCGTTCTTATGACAAGGTATGAACCTATCCCATTCGAGAAGAAACCTTTGTCACACTCGGCTACTAATAGTTATTCCCATATTCAAATACCTTATACTTGACAAAATTTGGCAGCATTTCCCATCGGTCTCCAAGTTACACGACTCGAGCACGGTCAGAATCACCGCGATCAAGTATGCACCAGGAGAACAAAAGGAAATGCATCAAACCGAGATTTCAACAAGTATATAAGGCATTTGAACATTGAAATGACTATTGTACGAGTGTGAAAAAGGTTTTTTCCCAAACTGTCCCACTTGGACAATTCAAGATTCAATACAATGAGCATGCATACCTTGATAAGTTACGCATGCTCATTAATATTGAATCTCAAATAGGAAACTAAGGCTTTCGTAAATTAATTATTAACTCTAACAGAAAATAAAACCATTAACCTATAAATATTGCAACATTGTTGAGTTTATATAAATTGCAGCGTAAATCAATACAAACTTAGATTAAATATTGTAGCAAACATCCTATTGAGCTCCGCTCTCCACTAACAAGTAGCAGTTAATTGTCAAACACATGCATAATTTCTAAATTATCAGCACACAACCAGCATCCCACCTTTCGGACAGGATCACATCCTATTGAGCTCCGCTCTCCACTAACAAACAACACATATTGACAAACACATGCATAAACATTAAATTATCAGCATACAATCAGACAAGATCACATCCTATTGAGCTCCGCTCTCCACTAACAAACAACACATATTGACAAACACATGCATAAACATTAAATTAATTATCAGCATACAATCAGACAAGATCACATCCTATTGAGCTCAGCTCTCCACTACCAAACAAGACGATAATTCACATAATACATTACACTGAGTGTTCAGAGAACTGACCTGAGAGAGAAAACACAACTGAGCAAGGATAAGTGGAGGAGCCGGTAGAAGAATATGACAACAAGGACCTATCGTGCATAAATGTTCATGTTAGTAAACATGATAGTGCCCATTAAAATAGAAAATAATAGAGAGAAAACTGAAAGGTGTAATTGATTGAATGAGAAAGTTTATTACATCAAGTCATATATAAAAGTGACTTATATTATATGTAAGATAAATCAACTGATTTGTAACTAACCACTAATTAACTATATTAGTTATATGATCTAATAGTCCATCCTAGATAGATATAAATAAAATAAAATCAATTTACATTAATGAGGTTCTTAGCATATAAAAAAGACCTTGATGAAATTTTCATCCCTTGCTTCACTACATTTTCGTCATCTCCAATATCATCTATTTTGCATGAATATTGGTGGTGTTCATGTATTTTTATACTAAAAAGACCTACGAATTTGTGCCTTAAAAGCTTGCACAAAAATGGTTTTAATTTTTTACTTATTGATTGATTCATCCACAAATTTTAACTCGAGGGAATTAAGACAGTGAATGTGCCGTAAATGACAAGGTTTTTCTATACATTAGGAGTTTGAATTTTGAAACTTGATAAACAAGGTAGGACCTTAGAAGGGAGCTAATAAATATATAACTAATAAGTAACATGACCATTTTTGTATATAGGCCAGCTTGCATGTGACCTTTTTGACTCCACAGTTGAATTTTCATCTCTGTTCCCCTATTACATATTACACCAGTAACAATGACAGACTTTGCATTTCATACCCAAATACTATATTCTTCCTACAAAGAAAAACAACTAGGCAAGCTGAGCTGATGATGGATGATCAGGAGGACAAGCCTTCCTTCATCACAGTCATCAAGGAAGGCATCAACACCCAGAAAATGGTGATGACTTCTTGCGTTTTACTGACATATATAAATCTTACAACGAAATCCTACTTCCAATGTGGGATTCAAGTCACCTTGCAATTGATACCTACCCCTATTTGTGAAAAGGAAGAATGTAAATTAACGTTAGGCATAGGAACATATGTATCCTTGCTTAAATCTTTGTCAATAACATGACATGTTTACAGGGGAAATAAACGTGAATTTCTTGTCAAATTCAAAAGACAATCGAGCACTGGTTCAAGCAAACAATCTTTCAATCTACATTCATGCTGTTGCTGAGATATCCAACATTGTTTTATTATTCTAATCAAGTTGAATTTAGTTCTCCAGTCAATAAATTATACTATCGAATAGCATGTCTACACAAAGCAGTAGCTTCATTGCCTTGTATCATGTAGCAAAATAATTTGTCATGTAGTAAGAGACCTATAGTCATAGACAACTCTAATTCAATAACAAGTTTATGACTTCGTGTATCATAGTTTCTTCATACGGGTTATTTTGAAATCAATCCAACCATAAAACAGAATTAAAGAGGGAAATTGATGGACTGAAGAGAGACAAATGAATTGTAACATTGAGATTATAATCTAAATTTCAATACATTGAAATATCCATTACCAACCAAAAATAAACCATATCAGCCACCACCTGAACCAGCAGACCGAATTGTAGCGACCGATTTCGGTCGCTAACACGCGCAATTTTATTTTTTTAACGCGCCTTTTAGCGACCGAATTAATATCGGTCGCAAATATAAATAAAGTTTAAAGTGTGAATTCATACGAGTGTGAAAAAGGTTTTTTCCCAAACTGTCCCACTTGGACAATTCAAGATTCAATACAATGAGCATGCATACCTTGATACGTTACGCATGCTCATTAATATTGAATCTCAAATAGGAAACTAAGGCTTTCGTAAATTAATTATTAACTCTAACAAAAAATAAAACCATTAACCTATAAATATTGCAACATTGTTGAGCTTATATAAATTGCAGCGTAAATCAATACAAACTTCGATTAAATATTGTAGCAAACATCCTATTGAGCTCCGCTCTCCACTAACAAATAGCAGTTAATTGTCAAACACATGCATAATTTCTAAATTATCAAGACACAACCAAGCATCCCGCCTTTGGACAGGATCACATCCTATTGAGCTCCGCTCTCCACTAACAAACAACACATATTGACAAACACATGCATAAACATTAAATTATCAGCATACAATCAGACAAGATCACATCCTATTGAGCTCCGCTCTCCACTAACGAACAACACATATTGGTAAACACATGCATAAAAGATAAATTATCAAGCACATAACCGGACATCCCGCTTTTGGACGAGAATCACATCCTCATCGAGCTCGGTTCTCCACTAAGAAACAATACGATAATTCACTTAACACATTACAAATACCATTTAATTCAAGGAATAAGAGAGAGTATTTTACTTACCTCAACTCCAAGCACACAAAGATAAGGGGACTCGGTTCAACAAGTGGTGGTGACAAAGTAAAAAAACGCAATCCAACACCCTGTTTAGACATAAGTAGTTAAATTCAACCCATAAGTTACAATTTTTGTTTAATAAGTTCATACAAAGGCAGAATTACAAAAACAAAAATTAAGTTAATTTAGCCATCTCTATACAAAATTCAACCCTCATCACGAAATGAGAAGATCAAGCATCCTATAAAAAATGAATGCACTACCACAAAAACACACATCCCTAAACTCACACACATACACTAAACACACACACATACACTAAACACACATCTCTGCACACACACACACACACACACACACACAAACATCCCAAACAGACACACACACAGAGCACCCCAAATGCACAATACACATCAAACACACACACATCAAACACGGTGAGACACACCTACCCTATGCTTACAATCCAATTGAACACACAAACTTTGGTACACAGAACACACAACAAACACACACTCATAACACACACACACACACAACACAACAAACACACACACAACACCAGTGTACACACAACACACAACAGAAACAACAATGTAGAGAAAGACAACGAGCGAAGCAATTACCTCGGTCAGTGTGAGGGAGGGCGTTGTGGTGGTGGTGGTGTGAGCAATGTGACTAGAATGAGCCCTGAAATGAGGGGGGAATGATAGATAGTGACACAGTGAGACAATGAGAGAGAGAGAGAGGGAAAATGTTGACAATGAAGAGAGACAATGAGACAGAGAGAGATATATGAAAGAGAAACAGAGACAGAGAGATGGAGTAGAGGAGAGCTTACCTGAGCAGAGGGGAGATGACGGTGGTGACCGGAGGTGTCTTGGGGTGTTGAGGTGGCCGGAGCGCGCGCCGTAGAAGAGAGAAACAATGGCTGGAATAGAGAAACGCGATGGAAAAAATGAGGAAGAAGGAGGTTCTGTCGAATTTAGGGATTTCAGTTTTAGCGACTGAATTAATTCGGTCGCTAATTCGGTCGCTAATATGGTTAGTTTTAATTTGAATTTGTAAATTTAGCGACCGATTTAAATTTCGGTCGCTAACACGCGCAATTTTATTTTTCTAACGCGCCATTTAGCGACCGAATTAATATCGGTCGCAAATATAATAAATTTTAAAGTGTGAATTCATAGACTTAGCGACGGATTTCTAAATCGGTCGCTAATCTAAATACAGTTTGACTGTTGCATTTAATTCGGTCGCCATTTCGGTCGCTAAAAATTCATACATTTCTGACTTTTACTTTCCTTTGTTTAGCGACCGAAGTAGCGACCGATGTATCTGCTACGCTCTATTTCGGTCGCTATTTCGGTCGCAGATTCAATTCTAACAAGTGTTTCATGTAGATCCTGCAATCGGTCGCTATTTCGGTCGCAAAAAGCAACCAAAAAATTCGGTCACTATTTTCGGTCGCTAAATGGCCTTTTTTTTTGTAGTGAATACTGAACATATCACTCCACCAACATCCCCTGTACTCTCTGATCACCATACCCCCTCAACTCCTTCTAACTCTCCTATTAGTATGTAAGATCCATTCCATAAAGCTACTCTATGGTTCCAATGAGTAATATTGTTGACTTAGTTTGCTGTTTGACTCCATGGAATTGTAAAAAGAGCTAATGAGGCCTATTTTTGGTTTCCATAAACAATATGGTAAAGGAGTTTGAGGAACATATAAAAAGTTGCAGAAGTCAGAAATCATGTTATAAATCAGATACAAAAATTTAAGAAGTAACTGGTGTTTTAAATTATGCATTTATGGGTAGCTTCTAGGGTTGGACACCGGGCTGGTTCGGTCGGTTTCGGGCCCAAAAAGTCCAACCGAGGAAAACCGAAGGTGATAACATGTCACCCATTCCCGACTGTTTCTTCTCACGGATAAGGCGGGTCAGTTGTCCGGCGGGTTGACGGGTCCACGGTCGGTTAGACACGGTTTTGAGGTGGCTCGTGGTGGACTGACGGTGTCTGAGATTGAGAGTGACCAGAGGGGCGGCGACATCGGGGGGAAGGGAGGGTGCGGAGGACGGTGAGGGAGATGAGGAGTTCGATTTTGGTGGTGGGTGCAGAGCAGAGCCTTATCCTCTCTGTTATGTGAGACGTCTTTGTCCTGTGATTGAGGAGGAAGGAAGAAAGGAGGGGGAGGGGATGACAAATACAGAGAGGGAGGAACATGAAGTGGGGGAGACGCACAGGGATGACGGAGAGGTCGCCGTTAATGGCGACGGGAAGGGAGAGGCAACGACGATGGAGGTAGTGCGACGGAGATCCCTTACGCGGTGGCCATGGCGGCTGATGGAGGACCCGCTCCTCCTCTCTGATTCTCTCTCGTTCTATTCACTCCCTCTCTTTGTTTTTATTTTTCTCTTGTGTGAGATGAATTGATGAGGGAAGTAGAATAGCAAATGTAGAAGAGATGAAAGTGCACGTGGAATGATTTTTGACTACTAGAAGAGAAGCATTATCAAATATCAATAAAAAAAACTAGGCGCCTAGAGAGTGGACTCAAGACTCAAGGCTGAAAAGTGAAAATAATAGCATTACTCCCAAGGGCGCCCAGTGACTAGTCCCATCAGTGTCTTTCCTGGTTTAATTGTAGAGGTTCCAATGTTCAAATAATAATGCACGTTGGACGGGTTCGGTCGACGTCGAAAATATTTTGAGTGATCCGAACCCGCCCGATACAACCCATTTCAAACTGATTTTTCACACCCGTAACCCGCTTACCCGATAAAACCCACCCATAAGCTTGTTTTCATTTTCGGATATTTCGGGTCATGGTCGGTGTCGGACTTTTGTCCACCCCCAGTAGCTTCTTCCTTGGTTTAAAGTTTAAAAAGAGAGTATATCCCAGAAATTGTATCTATTATGTAGTCTAGCAATCATATGAAATGTATGTATCACTCACAAAATCAAATAAAGAGGCAAGTAGCAGTTATGAAATTACACATCAAAAAAACATTTACAACTTTTGCCAATATGTATAGGTGTTGCTGCCAGTGCCATTGTAATGAAGCTACAAAAGAGCGAGCAACAACAATACCTTAGCGTCGTTGGCTAACTAAACTATCCATTGCATCAAGACAAAGAAGATGAAGTAGAAGAAGGGAACACGTCTTTAACAGCAGAGGCAGTAGTGAGGTAATTAAGTGTCTTTAACAACAGAAGACCATGATTATACAGAGAAATAATGGAGCAATAGGCCCATGAAAACACATATTTTAATTCCCACCACAGCATGACTAAGGCTCATAGGGATAAACATACAGAGGTTCTAGAATTCCCTCAATCATCAGCAACAACAGAACCCATAAAGCTACTAAAAACCAAAAGAGAAATCAGAGAGCACTTTAACCACTCAGGCTTTTCATCGAACATTTCATCTCCAAGAGTTTAAATACAACTAAATCCATTGAATCGATTAAAGCCGAATATTACTAAGTTGTCAACAACAGTGCAAACAAACAACAACAATAAGAGAAGAACTAGTTAGTTACCCACTAATATTCGTGAAATATAGCGTCCCCTTTTCGCTCTCAATTGGTCTCCATCTCTTGCACGCTAATGGGGCGAGTGAGTGTGTGTGTGTGACCTGTTATCGTGGCAATGGAGGTGAGGAAGTGTGTGACCTGTTATCGTGGCAATGGAGGTGAGGAATGGGGTTTTCTGGGAGGGAGAGTGAGCACAGGCATGCAAGAGGGGTTTTTTTGGGTCAAAGGTCTCTTAGCAGCGCGAAAATGAAAAGGAGGATGAGGGAATTAAAAATGACAGATGAACAATACACATCGGTTAACATAAAAACCGATGTTATAATGTTTTCCACATCGGTTATTAACAAAACCGATGTTAAAAGTTATATTATTCATTTCCTTAATTTTTTTATTCGCTTTTCCACATCGGTTATGAAAAAAGCCGATGTGTTAAATTATGCATTTTAATTTTTTTTTTAATTTTTGGTTCAATTTTCAATATCGGGTTTTTAAAAACCGATGTTAAAACCTTTATAACATCGGTTTAGTATAGAACCGATGTTAAAAATTTTCAATTTAATTTCAAAAATGCCACCACCTCCTTTTTCATATCGGTTCTCTGAAAACCGATATTAAAACCCCGATGTTAAAAGTATATTTTGCACTAGTATATATAATAAGCCAATGCTAATAAAACATATCAAGCAGAGCAAGAATGCAGCATATGAATCCCCAATAAAAAATACTGAATATACTATTTAAACAAAATATATTGCCTTTGCATCAAACAGCAGGCATGCGAATCAGAGGGGCTCATTCAATCAATAGTTTTGATGGTGTTGCAGCCTTGCGGGTGATGAAGAAGCACAAGCACAAAGAGACTACATAAAAAGTATCTCATAATAATTCACAAAACCATCATGAAAATAAAATAAAAATAGGTAATGAAGAAGATGAATTGTACACATATTTGGTTAAACAAATCCTCTCACGAGTGATCTGCCTCGTCTAGAACAACGATCTTATATGGTGGACATGGATAACGACTGAAATGTGAGATCAACAGTGCACCTCAAAGAGTTTCTCTTTATCCTCTTTTACTAAAAGTGATGGAATATTTTGTTGGAGTGTACATATGATATAAACCAAGTATCGTCTTAAAAGATTAATCTCTCACTAACAAATACCCATATATTGTTCCATAAATCATAGAATTTGTATCATCAAATACAAAAAATTGGACAGAAAGTGCATAAAACATTAACATGACGAACAAACAGAAAATCGCATGAGGTTAGGATACAAAGACCAAGCATGCACAATCGCACCTCTGCACACAGACAGACACATTGATAATTAAATAGAATTCAAACATAGCAATGCTGTAAAAGAAACTAATGTCTTTAGAAAAGTACTTATAGTGATGACGATGCAATGATTTGCATTACAGAACTGGTGGTTTGCCAGTCTTTGAAAAACTGCAAGTGAAGTTCAATATGGACAGTCTTTTCAATACGAACTATATCACGGTCATTATTATTTTTCTTTACTCTTTCCTCCTTTTTTTCCCTCCAAATCAAAAAAATTTACTTGCCTGATTCTTTCTCGACAACTAATATGTAATGAGCAACACTAATGATATCTATGCGCTATAGTTAAGCAATGTTTCTCCCAATCTCTGATCAATTTGTATTTCAACTTCATATAAAGTAGAAAACAGAAGATAAATAAGGATAATTTTGAATCTGAATCCCCACCCCCAAGGCCAATGATCCTTGCAGAAGAAGATGTACAGGGCTAATTTTTCTTCTATAGAGTGATCCTGAGGGTAAAGCATGGCAATCAAATATCCAGGAAATTTGAATTCATACCCGGTATCCTTACTTACAGACTTTCCAATCTCAGTTGCCTGCCAAACTTAAATTGAGACAATTAGAGGACTTAATACAATATGCACTTGAAATGCAAAAACAGCTTCCAAACACATGACAAATTTGGAAGACTCGTTGAATGTGAGTAAGGGATGATTCAAATCAAACCTTAAAAAGATCCAGTGATTTTCATCTGCTGGAGCCTCCAATTAATCAGGAACATAGCATGCACAAGAAGTTAATATGGAGAGTCCTTATTATCTTCATTCTTCTGACAATCTCACACAATCAAATGATGCTGCAAAGGATCCTTTATCAACAGAATCCATCCAGCAACTTCTTCACCTATTAAGGAAGGTAAATCAGCCTAAAGCCAATCTCACAGGTGAGTCTCTAGCTCTTTATTCTGCCCTCTATATGCCAAATGAATGGGTAATTGATACTAGTGCAATAGATCATGTTTCTTTCACCCCCTTCTCCTTTCATCAGCCACCCATCCCTTCTTCTCTTCATACATCTACTTGTGTTCCTGATGGCAATTCAGTTCCTATCAATGGCATTGGTAATGTACATATTACATCTATTTCAGGACCATTTGACGAAGAAGGAGATTGGTCGGGGCCATAAAAAGGGTGGACTCTACTTCCTCGATGCTTCTACCTCTGTTGCTGCCCTTCTCACCACATCCTCTACCACATGGCATGCTCGGTTTGGCCATCCATCATCAAGTGCCCTCAAGTGTTTAGCTCCTGTTCTTGGTTTCAATAAAGACTCTTGTGACCACTGTGAAATCTGTGATTTGTCCAAACAAACAAGACTCCGCGGATGGAGGGTGCCCATGCAAAGCAATGGCACTATAGCTACACAACCCGGTGCACACCTCTGGACCACAATCCAGGATGCTCATGCAATGCATGAACTATAGCTGCGACTAAAATGAAATCATCTCTGGACGGTCTTCCGTTAGACTATCCCCGGGAATTTTCCTTCTGAGGCATAGACCCCAATCGACCATGTTTCAGGTCCACTCGACCATGTTTCAGATCCCTCATATCACAGACCATGTTTCAGGTCACCCCTAGTGCCTTAACCGGTCATCCTAATCTCATAGATCACCTCAAATTAATCTCATCAATCTCAACCTCATTTCACGATAATTATCTCGGTTGGGCACTGCTATCACATATCGTATGCAATCCCCAAATACATCCTCGTGTCTCAACATAACTTATGATTTACTCAATCCTCTAAGCACAATCATTACACTCATCCTATTATCATACTCATCATCATGTTATCCAAAATCATCATCATATATCCTCATATCATAATATCCTTTCCAAACAATAAATACCGAAATATAATAATAATAATAATAATAATAATAATAATAATCACAATAATAATAATAATAATGATAATAATAATAATGATAATAATGACAATAATAACAATACTCATAATAATAATAATAATAATAATAATAATAATAATAATAATAATCACAGTAGTAATAGTAATAGTAATAATAATAATAATAATAATAATAATAATAATCACCGTAGTAGTACAAATAATAATAATAATAAATATAATAATAATAAGTATAAACACTTCTAAAATAATTATCACACTCATGCTATCATCTATCAAATATCAAATTCACATCAACCAGTCAAACAGGCAATCATCACGTAATAAAATAATCTATGTAGCGTAACGATGATAAACGCACAATTTCTATATCATCATCAGTACCACTGAGTAGTTCTCAACGTGGTATAGACATTGTCCGTTACTCGCTCTCGTGTAGGGTTTGGGTCGCCCTACACCATTATCTAATTAAATGTAACCGCGTCGTTTCCGACGTTAAATAGTTTCTTTCCCCCACCTGGAATGTCTTAGGCTAGCTCTGGGGCAACGAAACGGACACTCCCTATATTCCCTCAAATCTGCCACGCACAGTTCTACACCCTCCGGGGCTCCAAAAATTCACCTGAACACATCATTGTGAAGCACACATTACGTATAGTCCAAATCTGAAGACGGAATTGGAAACCGATAAATGATTCGAAAGATAACCTCAATACCGTCGCCGACGACATTTAGGCGTAAAAAGGACATAGGCTTACCTTAGCTTAATCAAGAAAAGAAAGATAGGATAATGAAGTAGACGTCGCGAAGATCACAACAGTATAATCAGAATTTTGATAGGACGAACGAATTGATCAAAAATCTCTCTAGAATTTTCTCTCACTCTTACGGTTTTTCTCTCTCTCTTTCTCACGTTTTTTTTTGTTCACACTCTCTCTGACTTATTGCTATCTTTCATGTTAATTTAACTAGCTATTTTTCTTTCCTTTTATGCAAATGGATAAGTAAGAAACAATATTTTAAATTAAGTTGGATGAGTCACCTAAAGCTATACTCCATAGACCCCAAAGTTGGCGTGAAATGGAGAAGTGAAGGCAAGAGGCATGGGTCAATATTAGTCAAAAGATGGCAAGCAGCTACATGGCTTAATTTTGCTCAAGGAATTTTCATGAAGGAAGAAAATATTAAGGAGGACGTGGCGTGAAACTTTGGCACAAAAGGAAGGCAAGCAGGAGGTGTTTCATTTTTAAGGTATGTCATGCTTTCCTTTCTTAATTATAATTTATTTACTTAATATACTCTATCTATAATTTATTTATATCTATTGACCGTCCAAAATAAGTTAAGAAAACCAGTTATTTTAGTTACACTTTAACTAGGATTAAATAGGTTAGTTTGATTCTAATTCGGTAACTATACTTAAGTATTTGCTATTAAACTTAAATAACCTGAACTAGCTAATAAATTGAGATTAGTGTTAATTAATCATGATTATCAAAACTTGAGTAAGTTGATCACAATTAGTCAGATATAATTAAGACATATGACTAATTGTCTTGTAATTTTATTAATGATAAACCACCTTAGTTGAGAATTTAAATTGAGGTGCCTGTCTATTGAAAATTGAGTTACTTGAATTTTTATTTTAAACTGGCATGTGTGCTTGGATTCTTAAATAATTTTTTAGATTTATCTAACCCTCACACCCATCTAATTAAAATATTTTATTTCCCGAAAAATAGGATGTTACACTCGGTTTGGCCATCCATCATCAAGTGTTTAGCTCCTGTTCTGGTTTCAATAAAGACTCTTGTGACCATTGTGAAATCTGTTATTTGCCCAAACAAAAAAGACTCCCTTTTCCCTTACATACATCGACTATCAATAATTTTTTTGACTTAATTCATGTTGATGTTTGGGGTAAATATGCTACACCTACAAGAAATGGTCATCAATATTTTTTAACTCTTGTTGACGATTTTTCTCGTGTCACATGGACTTATCTCATGAAATACAAATCTGATGCTTATTCCTTGCTAGTCCATTTCTTAGCCTATGTTCGTAATCATTTTCAAACATGTGTAAAAACAGTTCGCTCTGATAATGGCATTGAATTTACCAATCATTCGTATCATAAAATTCTGCATGATTATGGAATTGTACAACAATTCACTTGTCCAGGTACTCCCCAACAAAATGGTGTCGTCGAACGTAAGCATCGCCATCTTCTTAATGTTGCGCGGGCTCTATGTTTCCAAGCTGGTCTTCCAATTTATTTTTGGGGTGATTGCATTCTCACTGCTACTCATTTAATAAATAGGACACCAACCAAAATTTTAGGTGGTAAAACTCCTTATGAAAAACTCCATGGAAAACCACCTAATTTCACTCATTTACGTACATTTGGTTGTTTGTGTTATGCATCCACTTCCTATGATCATCCAAATAAATTTGAACCTAGAGCTAGACGTTGCATCTTTGTTGGGTACCCCATTGGTCAAAAAGCTTATCGACTATATGACCTTGATGATCATAAATTTCTAGTTAGTCGAGATGTCATCTTTCATGAAAAAATATTCCCATTCAAAAATGATAAGGCTTTGCATGATTTCCACATAGGCCGAACCCCTATGCCACTACCCATCAGTGATCAAGAGCCCACAAATTCACCACACCTAACTAGCAACCCTTCTACATCCCCTCATACTACAGACCTTACCCACCCTTCCACCTCAACCCTTGACCACATGTCCTATGCTTATGAACCCACACATGCTCCTGAAACCCCTACGATGACCAACCCCCAACCTAGACGCTCTCAACGTGCCACACGTCCTCCAACTCACCTTGCTGATTACTCATGCAATATGGCCTCCGCTCAATCTTCTTCATCATCATCAGGTATGAAATATCCCATCTCAAACTATCTTTTCTCAAATACATACTCACATAACCATCTCCACTTCATTAATTCTATCATCAAACATACTGAACCCACTTTATATTCTGTTGCCCGCAAAGACCCACATTGGAAGCAGGCCATGGAGGACGAAATAAAGGCCTTAGAGGCTAACCATACTTGGACTTTAGAGATTTTGCCTCCTGGAAAAACAGCCATAGGCTGTAAATGGGTGTACCGTATAAAATATAATTCAGATGGTTCCATTGAACGGTACAAAGCACGTTTGGTAGCTAAAGGTTACTCACACTTAGAAGGACTTGATTTTACTGATGTTTTTGCTCCTGTAACCAAATTAACTACTGTGAGAACTGTTCTTGGTATTGCAGCAGCAAAAAATTGGTCAACTCATCAAATGGATGTCTCCGATGCCTTTTTACATGGCAATTTACAGGAAGAGGTTTATATGCAGCTTCCTCCCGGGTTTCGCAAATAGGGGGAGACTCGAATATGTCGGCTCAACAAGTCACTTTATGGATTGAAACAGGCACCTCACACTTGGTTTACTACTTTTGTGAATGCCTTGCTTGATGCTCGGTTCACACAGTTAAAAGCTGATTACTCAATGTTCACGTTTACTAGTAAATCACATATAACAATTTTGCTTGTTTATGTTGATGATATTGTAATTACAGGAGATGATGATTTGGTTATTACACTCCTCAAGAAATATCTTTGCCACTGATTCAATATCAAAGATTTGGGCCCATTGAAGTATTTTTTGGGCATTGAAGTGGCACGGTCCAAGACTGGAATTTTTCTTAATCAACGTAAATATGCATTAGAAATTTTGCAGGACACTGGTCTTCTTGCTAGTAAGCCAATAACGACTCCATTGGATTACAATCACACTTTGGCTGCTGATCTTGGTGAGGCTCTTTCTGACCCTGCTCCATATAGACGATTGATTGGTAGACTGTTATATCTTACAGTTGTGAGAGATTTTCAAAAATATGGAAAATGGTTAAAAGCATATAACAACGCACAACTATCATAATACAATTAAATGACCCAGCGGTCGTGACCTTACATATTTGTTGAGTTGGTGCGAGTTCGATTCCTGCCTGCAACATTTTTGTTGAGTAATATGACTATTATTCAATGGACAGGAAAAATTAAAAAAAGGCAAACCGCCATTGTGTGGATTCAAACCCGAGACCTATGCACGCAAGGGACACGCCTGTTGGCCGCTAGGCTAACGAGTATTGTGTGTCAATATGTTATCGCTATTGTTACTTAAGTAACGAATTTGGCAGTTACTGAATCCTTTGAAGGGTTGTTTTGCTTCACCAAGTGACATGAGTTGGTCTATAAATAGGACCATTTGCATGCAGTAATGGATACAAAAATCTCATAATTTCCCAAGCAATCTTCACTCCATATCACCTTCTTTTCTCCCTTATGTGCAGAGAGAGTTAAGAAGACTATTGTTCTGTAAACTGCCATTGACGATACGCTTGGTTTAGGGTGTGCAAACCAAACCAAGGTTCTCCATTGTATCCTGAAGGGGATTCGTTAGTTACACCTGTTGCATCTAATCTACAAGGAGAGATTGGTGGGGGCGAATCGAACCTAAAGTCTAGTGTCCTCACACGCCTTGAAGATTGCGCATTACCATTATTTTCTTCTTCTTTGTTGCAGATCCATACCCCATTTTCTAACAATCTTTAGGTTCGATTTCTGTAATAATGGCTGCAACGTTGAAGGAGATGACTTCTGACTTTATAAAACTTGAGAGGTTTGAAGGCGGAAACGTTCATCGTTGGCAAAAGAAGATGCACTTCCTTCTTACAACATTGAAGGTAGCATATGTGTTGAACACACCAAGACCAGATGAAAGAGAAGATGAGACCATCAATGAGACTCGTGAGAGGAACAAGTGGGTTAATGATGACTACATTTGCATGGGGCATATTTTGAATGGCATGACCGACTCATTGTTCGATGTGTATCAAAACGCGGGATCCTCCAAAGAACTATGGGAGAAACTTGAGGCAAGATATATGATGGAGGACGCAACAAGTAAGAAATTTTTTGTTAGTCGTTTTAATAATTATAAAATGGTTGATGGTATGCCTATCATGGAACAAATGCATGAAATTGAACATATTCTCAATAACTACAAACAACATAATATGTACATGGATGAAACCATCATTGTCTCCTCAATCATTGACAAACTTCCTCCTTCATGGAAGGACTTTAAAAGAAGTCTTAAACATCGGAAAGATGAAATTTCTCTTGAACAATTGGGTAATCACCTTCGTTTAGAAGAAGAGTATCGTAAACAAGATGATACTAAAGAACATTCTGTTCATGAGAAGGTGCATGTAGTAGAGGAAGGGAAATCTGGTAAGTCCTCTAAAAAGAGGAATCGAGATTTTGGAAAATCTCATGAAAAAAACAATGAGAATGACTACAATAAAAATAAAAATAAAAATGGTTGTTTCTATTATGGAAAACCGGGACATTTCAAGAGGAATTGTCGTCTCCTGAAAAAGGAAAAAGAGAAGGAATCTAGTGCAACAAAGGACAATCTTGTTTCGGTCATTTTCGAAATCAACATGATAGAAGATGTTGGATCATGGTGGATTGACTCCGGTGCAACTCGCCATGTGTGTAAGAACAAGGATCTCTTCAAGACAATTAATGAAGAAGATGGAACCGTTCTATATATGGGAAATGCATCAACTGTCCAAGTTAAAGGCAAAGGGACGGTGGAACTAGAATTCACTTCGGGAAAAGTAGTCACTCTTACAGATGTTTATTATGTACCAGATGTTAGGAAGAATTTAATTTCTGTACCGTTACTTAATAAGTACGGGTTCAAATGTGTATTTGAGGGAGACAAGTTTATTCTCTCTAAGGGAGGAATGTTTGTAGGAAAGGGATACCTTTGTGAGAATATGTTCAAACTCAATATTATTAATGATAATGGATTTATTTATGCTTATATTGTTGAGTCTTGTAATTTATGGCATTCTCGTTTAGGACATGTTAATTTTAGGAAAATGGATGAAATGATGAATTCATGTTTAATTCCTAAAACAAGTAGGATTTCGGATGCATGTACAACTTGTATGCTAACTAAGATAACTAGATTTCCTTTTCCTAGAGTTGAAAGAAGTTCTAAAGTGTTAGATTAATTCATTCCGATGTATGTGATTTACATGGTTGACCCACTATAGGTGGTAAAAAATATTTTGTGACATTCATAGATGATTTTACTAGATATTGCTATGTATATTTAATGCATTCAAAGGATGAAGTGTTAGATAAATTTAAGATATTTAAAACAGAAGTAGAACTTCAACATGAAACATTTATTAAATGTTTTAGGAGTTATAGAGGAGGAGAGTTCTATAACCCTAGTTACTTTGAGTCTACTGGAATAATTCACCAAACAACCACACCTTATTCCCCACAACAAAACGGCATAGCTGAAAGGAAAAATAGGGTATTGGAAGAAATGGTAAATGCAATGTTATCATATTCTGGTCTAGCAAAGGGTTATTGGGGAAAACCCTTGTTGACGGCTTGTTATATCTTGAATAGGGTTCCAAACAAAAGGAACAAAATAACCCCATATGAACTTTGGAAAAATAGAAATCTCAACCTTGACTATTTCAAAGTTTGGGGTTGTAGGGCAATAGTAAAAGTTCCTGAACCAAAAAGAAAGAAATTAGGTGAAGGAGGAATTGAATGTGTGTTCCTGGGCTATGCTAAAAATAGCAAATCATATAGATTCATGGTTATAGAATCTAATGACTCATATCCTGTAAATACAGTAATTGAGTCTAGGGATGCTATCTTTCAAGAAGATAGGTTTAACTCAATTCCAAGTCACAAAAATGATGTTCATAATAATGCACATAATCTAGAAACCAATGTATTTAATAATGATGCTTTAGAGAGTTCAGAACTTAGAAGAAGTCAGAGAGCTAGGAAAGAGAAAACTAATGGACTAGACTTTTTCATGTTCCTTGTTGAAGGAACAAGAGATTCCATAGACAGTTATGGACCAATATGTTATAATACAGAAAGTGATCCAGAAACATTCGAAGAGGCAATAAAGTCTCAAGATGACGCTTTCTGGAAGGAAGCTATACAAGAGGAAATAGACTCAATAATGGGGAATAAAACGTGGAAATTAGTAGACCTCCCACCTGGTTCCAAACCTATAGGTTGTAAATGGATTTTCAAAAGGAAAATGAAGGTAGATGGAACCATAGAAAAGTTTAAGGCAAGACTAGTTGCTAAGGGATTTACACAAAAAGAGGGCATTGACTATTTTGATACATATGCATCTGTGGCAAGAATTGCCTCAATTATAGTGCTATTGGCACTTGCATCCATCTATAAGTTTGTCATTCATCAAATGGATGTGAAAACAACATTTCTTAATGGGGAGTTAGATGAGGAGGTGTATATGTCACAACCTGAAGGGTTTGTGGTTAATGGTCAAGAAAAGAAGGTGTGTAAATTGAATAAGGCATTGTATGGACTAAAACAAGCTCCTAAACAATGGCATCAAAAGTTTGATCAAGTTATGCTAGCTAATGGATATAAAATAAATGAATCTGACAAGTGAATTTATAGTAAATTCCATAATGGAAAAGGTGTTATGATTTGTTTATATGTTGATGATATGTTAAGATTTAGTACTGATCTAGATGAGGTGGAAAAAACTAAGAGTTTCCTCTCTAGTAATTTTGATATGAAAGACTTAGGGGAAGCCGATGTGATACTAGGGATTAGAATAATAAGAGACGGTGAGAACATAGGTTTGTCCCAATCTCATTATATAGAAAAGGTGTTAAAGAAATTTAATGAATTTGATTGTCAATTTGTTGTTACTCCCTTTGATCATAACACTAATTTAGTACCAAATAAAGGTTGTCCAGTAGCACAACTTGAATACTCAAAAGTAATTGGATGCTTAATGTATGTCATGACATGTACTAGACCAGACATTGCATATGCTGTATGGTGTGACGCCGGCAAGTGTACCGGGTCGTCGCAAGTAATAAAAGAACACGGTAAGTAATTAGCGAGGTCGAACTCAGGGATTGGGCTACCAATTCGACTAATCCGCGGGAAATCCGATACGTTTGGTCAAGTTAGAGAGAAGTGGTTGAGAGAGAGAGATTAATTTCGCAATTCAAATAAGAAATCGATTAAAGCTAAGGTGATTAAATTCAGAAATTAAAATATCCAAGGTCTCAATTCCACCTACCCAATCATGTATAGAACCCAAGTGATGATGTATTCCTCCCTAAGTTCAATTACAATGTCAACCGGGACCCCCAAATTCTCCTATATCCACTGTCATGCTCAATAGGACGTATTCGACGATTGGATTAATTACTTACTAGGTCTCATAATCCTAATCTCGAATTCTATTAAACCTTGTTCCCTATATGGTTGCACTAATCAAATAAATCCACTGTCGTGCTCATTATTCAATTAATGATTCCAATTCAAGTTCTAAAACGCGACTCGCCGTTCGGCCTCAAACACGTTAACTAGTTAATCACGCAACACATATGATCAACGCAATCAAAACAGAATTGGAAAACATTCATAAGAGAAGGGGAGAAAAACATACATCACAAGAACACTACACCGCCATGGGTGGCTTCATTGATCCCTCGGACGAGGGGATTAGTTCCTCATGTTCGTAACAACACCGCACGTACAATCGGAAATCATCCTAAGAATAAGAATTAAGAGAAGAGAAGGGGAGACGCAGCTCCAGAATAAGGATTCTAAAAGATCTAAAATCAGTTCTGATCCAAAAAGTCCTCTAATTCTGTTCTGCAGTGCCTTATTTATAGGGAGGCCACGCGTCACGGCCGTGATGGTCATCACGGCCAGGCCGTGACGGCTTCTGTTTCTGGCGCTTCTGTGAGATTCAAACCCTCGTGACGCGAAGGATGTCTCGCGACGCGAGCCTTCTTGTCACGGCCCGTGATGTGAATCATGGCTAAGCCGTGACGGTCTCTAACTTGTGTGGGTTTTTGGTCACGGCCGTGATACACATCACGGCTAGGCCGTGATGGTCTCTGACTTGTGTGGGTTTTTGGTCACGGCCGTGATACACATCACGGCTAGGCCGTGATGGTCTCTGACTTCCAAGTCTTCATTATTCGCGAGGCGAGAATCCTGTTCGCGGGGCGAGACC
This sequence comes from Sophora flavescens, assembly GCA_030762895.1. Taxonomy (NCBI): domain Eukaryota; kingdom Viridiplantae; phylum Streptophyta; class Magnoliopsida; order Fabales; family Fabaceae; genus Sophora; species Sophora flavescens. The sequence goes on from CM061064.1 coordinate 181,088,036, forward strand.
TCCAAAAGTGCTTTTTCCCGCTGCTTCTTGACTTTCCTTGATTCTCAGAGCTTCACTTATTTACCTGAAAACACCAAAAGCAACCAAAAGCATAATTCTATCCAAAATAAGCTAAAAACTACACAAAAGACGCAAAACGAGTCAAAGTCCAACTTAGGAACAAAACAAGGCAAATTTGGGCGAAAACAAGAGTGAACTCGACTGATTGGCACATAAACCCTAGTTCATCTAGTCAATAAACTAGATAAGCCAGAGGCTTATCAAAATATCCCAAACTTAAACCTTGCTTGTCCCCAAGCAAGCTAAAACTCAAAAAGGACTCAAGACTTGGCAAACCTGAAGGATCTAATCAATTTCGCACAAATTTCATGCACTCAAAATAGTTTTTCTTCTTTGATTCCCCCCTTTTTTTTTCATCAATGTAATCCCCACATTCATATACTTTAAACAATTGAGAATTTATCATTCATGCCATCATTACTCTAAGTTGAGGCTCAAAGATACACACAAGGGAAGATCACCTATTTCAAACAATTGCCTTCCTCACAAGGGCATTTAGTATTTCACTCATTCTCTCAAGTTTGTCTAGGCTATCAACTTTTCACTCACTTTCACATTCTAAGAGCACTTCCCATGAATTTGATTTTCATCTCAAAAATGGTTCCCACGAAAACATGCATGCAACATCAGAAGGTCTTTTAAAGGTTGTAATGGAGCCTGGCTAAGGGTAGGATAATGAAGGATATTTAGGCTTAAGTCCCTAGGAACTAAGAGAGCATGAGCATTTTGACACTTTTTCCACTCAAATTCCTTTTTCCATTTTTTTCATTTGGGCTCGGGTGACTACATCCTTTTCCTTGCTAATCTTTTTGTTTTGCCCCTTTTCTTTTGGCAATTTTTTTATTTTCTTCTTTTCTTTTCTTTTCTTTTTGCCTTGGGTCAACCTTTATTTTCTTTTTCTCACCCCAATATGGCACATCACCTTGTAGCCACCCCAAACTTAGTTTCTCACAACCTTTCTCTAGCTCATTTCCATGCTCTCCTAATCCTAAGATCGGGTTAACATGGTTTTTTTCAGATTTTCGGCTTGTAATATAGGGTCATCAAGAAACAATAGGCTAATTAGGCTCAATGTGGCTGACTAGGGAACATGCATGAGGGATGGTTCATTTTAGGCCAAGTAGTTATTTCAAAGAAAATCACCTAAATCATTTGATGCAACACATAAACATGCAAACCATATAGAGATTCAAGCAAATTCGGGAAAGTGCAACTTAACAGTGATTCACACCTTCAAAAACAGAGTTGGAGGCTCAAATCCTCACCTGGACATTTTGCAAATTGTTTGACCGAGATACGATTCCTAGTGTGTGCACCCCCTCACACCAAACTTATCATAAATCAAGTAATCACAATAAAATTCTCAAAGTTCAGTTTTCAATTTTTAAGTGGGGATAAACTTTTCTATTTTCAGGACCTAGGGGAAAATCATTGATGGTCAAATAATTCATGCACTCAGTTTATGCTCAATTTAATTAAAATCCAACAAGCTTGCCGACACACTATTCATGCAAAAACTCTTGATCTTCTCAAATTATTCAAGAGTGACAAACAAAAACAAAAACAAAAATAAAAACAAAAACAAAAGTGAGGAAAGGAGAGGGATACCTAGCTTGGGTTGCCTCCCAAGTAGCGCTTGTTTAACGTCCCGAGCCTGACTCAAGTCACCCCAGAGGGTTACTCCGGAGGAAGAAACTGCTTTCCATGCCCTGCCTCAATCCGTTTCCTGTAGGCTCTTGCCCTTTTATATGCTCGCAAGCTGTTCCCGGACAACTCATTTAAGTCCAGCATCCTTCTATAACCAGCACGAACTCTCCACTCCGTGATGGTCCTTTTTGGGATCAACTCGTTGTCTTTATTGACCACCACGGTCGTGCCACCTTTCGATTCCGGTGCCTTACCATTCTTTTTCATGCCTTTGTTGTCGAGCTCTTCCTTTGCACATTCATCCCTTGGGGAACTCGGTAAGGCTTCCATGTCTTTCAACCACTCGAGATAGACCTCATCCCCCAAAGGGTCTTTTCCCTCACTGTCCCAATCATGGGATTTTACCGACACTTTTGCAAGTGAAGAACCATGGGCTTCTCTAGTTGCTCTTGCCTTGGCAGTTGGATCCACCATATCCAATCGATACACTTCCGTCCTCTCTGCGGGGTGCTTCATTGTTTAAAAAAGATTGAAGACTACCTCCTCATCTTGCACCCTTAAGGTGAGTTTCCCTTGTCGCACATCTATCAAGGCACCCCCAGTGGCCAAGAACGGCCTACCCAATATGAGAGGGATCTCGGCGTCTTCATCCATATCAAGCACTACAAAGTCCGCCGGAAATATAAGCTTGTCCACCTTTACTAACAAGTCTTCGACCACCCCATAAGGATATTTTATAGAGCGGTCGGCTAATTGGAGCGACATCCGCGTATCCTTGACTTCTTGGATCCCCAACCTCTTCATCATAGAGAGGGGCATCAAGTTGATGCTTGCCCTTAGATCACACAATGCCTTCCCTACAGTCATCTCCCCAATGGTACATGGTATCGAAAAGGAACCGGGATCCTTCAACTTTGGAGGGAGTTTTCTCTGAAGGATGGCACTACACTCCTCGGTCAAAGCAACCGTTTCCTCATCCATTATTCTCCGTTTGTTGGTGAGAAGATCCTTCATAAACCGGGCATATGATGGCATCTGTTCCAAGGCTTCCACAAATGGAATGTTAATCTGAAGTTTTCGGAAGACATCAAGGAACTTATTGAATTGCTTATCCTGTTGAGGCTTCTTCAATCTTTCAGGATACGGTACCTTCATGTAGGGCGGGAGGTCTTGGGGTTCAACCCACTTCTTCTTTCGGAACTCTTCATCTACAAGTTTCAGCCTTCCCCCTTGCTCCGGTGCCTTGTCGCTTGCCAACTTCTCTTTTTCAGGTTGCTCTTCCTCAACATGTGGTTGTTCCGGGGTCTTGTCATCCTGAGAACTAGTTGCACCCCTGTTAGGTTCCAACACCCTTCCGCTTCTAGTAGATATGACATTGCATTGTCCCTTGGGGTTGTTCTCGGTATTACCTGGGAAAGTGCCTGGGAGACGCTCATTTAGTTGCTTTGCGAGTTGGGCCATATGTGTCTCTAGATTGTGAATTGCCGCCCCTGTATGAGTTGCCCACTTGTCAATGGCAGTATTTGTGTCGATTGACAATTTCTCCATTGCTGCATTCATCTTCTCAAAAGTTGTGCCTGTAAAGGTTGACAACTTCTCAAAAGCCAGCTCCCACAGTTGTCTTCCACCATCTGTTATTTGCAACTGATTAGGCCCTGGAAGAGCCTCACGGGTATTGCATCGCTGGATTCCAATGTTTGGCCTCGACACTCGTGGAGGTTGTTGCCAATTCTGTTGAGGATGTTGCTGCCCGGATAGACCACCACTAGCATTACTCCAAGTGAAACCCGGATGGTCTCTCCTCATATACCCCCTATTCTGATTCTGACTGTAGTCATTCTGTCTGTTCCTATGATAGTTATTCTGGGGCACAGTGTCATAGAAATTGTGGCATAAGTCCACATGTTCCTGAGGGAAGTTGAATGGACAGTTCCGAGTGTCATGATCTCCATTACAATTATCACAACCCGGAGGCATTCCCTCGTGTATCACATTAGCCTTCTTGTTTTCTGACAAAGCCGCAACTTGCATCTTCAATGATTTGACTTGCTCTAGAATGGCTTCCATTGTCCCAGCACTGACTCCACTTGAGTTTTCCCTACCACGGTTGTAATCATTATATGACATCTTTTCCAATAGTGCCCATCCATCCTCAGCTGATAAATATGAGAAAGAACCGCCAGCTGCGGCATCACAGTTCATCTGATAGCATCCCCTCAACCCATTAAAGAAGTGCTGAACTTTGGAGACGGGGTCGAAGAACGCTGAAGGACATCTTCTCAATAAGCCATTGTACCTCTCCCAAGCTTCATTATATGTTTCATCCTCTGTCTGCCTGAAAGACGTAACGGCTATTCTTGCTTGTGCCGCTTTCTGAGGAGGAAAATATTTGGTTAGGAACTTTTGTGACATTTGCTCCCAAGTTCTGATGATGTTCCTATCCAAGCTGTCAACCCAATCGCGAGCGACATCCCTAAGAGAGAGAGGGAAAAGCCGCAAGCGAAACTCATCTTGTGAGACTCCTCTTGTCTTCTGTAGGTCACAAGCTTCAAGGAAGCGAGTGATGTGTCTATGAGGGTCCTGTTTTCCACTCCCATCAAACTGATTCTCACGGATCTGGAATGTGACACATGCTTCCACTCTGAAAGATTCTGTATTCAGGTTGCCCCTCACGATAGAAGAGTCACAATCTCCCAAGCTGGGTAGATCGTACTCGAAGAGAGGCTTGTAACGAGGAGGAGGAGGAGGATTTTCTTCGGCCATGTCCTCAAGATTAATCGCTTCAAGCCTCTTTCTTTCTCTGACTTCCTTCCTTAAGCGCTTCTCGGTCTTGGTGATCTCCGAATCAAATAACAGGTCCTCTTGTGAAAGGGTACCTCGCATACAAAAACACGGCAAGACCAAGTGGAATCAAAGAAGTAGAGAGAAATAATAAAGAAATAACAGAAAAATAAAAAGAAAAACAACTTAACCAAATAATCAAACTCCCTAAAATTAGGAAAATTGGTTGTGCCAATCCCCGGCAACGGCGCCAAAAACTTGGCGTGACGCCGGCAAGTGTACCGGGTCGTCGCAAGTAATAAAAGAACACGGTAAGTAATTACCGAGGCCGAACTCAGGGATTGGGCTACCAATTCGACTAATCCGCGGGAAATCCGATACGTTTGGTCAAGTTAGAGAGAAGTGGTTGAGAGAGAGAGATTAATTTCGCAATTCAAATAAGAAATCGATTAAAGCTAAGGTGATTAAATTCAGAAATTAAAATATCCAAGGTCTCAATTCCACCTACCCAATCATGTATAGTACCCAAGTGATGATGTATTCCTCCCTAAGTTCAATTACAATGTCAACCGGGACCCCCAAATTCTCCTATATCCACTGTCGTGCTCAATAGGACGTATTCGACGATTGGATTAATTACTTACTAGGTCTCATAATCCTAATCTCGAATTCTATTAAACCTTGTTCCCTATATGGTTGCACTAATCAAATAAATCCACTGTCGTGCTCATTATTCAATTAATGATTCCAATTCAAGTTCTAAAACGCGACTCGCCGTTCGGCCTCAAACACGTTAACTAGTTATTCACGCAACACATATGATCAACGCAATCAAAACAGAATTGGAAAACATTCATAAGAGAAGGGGAGAAAAACATACATCACAAGAACACTACACCGCCATGGGTGGCTTCATTGATCCCTCAGACGAGGGGATTAGTTCCTCATGTTCGTAACAACACCGCACGTACAATCGGAAATCATCCTAAGAATAAGAATTAAGAGAAGAGAAGGGGAGACGCAGCTCCAGAATAAGGATTCTAAAAGATCTATAATCAGTTCTGATCCAAAAAGTCCTCTAATTCTGTTCTGCAGTGCCTTATTTATAGGGAGGCCACGCGTCACGGCCGTGATGGTCATCACGGCCAGGCCGTGACGGCTTCTGTTTCTGGCGCTTCTGTGAGATTCAAACCCTCGCGACGCGAAGGATGTCTCGCGACGCGAGCCTTCTTGTCACGGCCCGTGATGTGAATCACGGCTAAGCCGTGACGGTCTCTGACTTGTGTGGGTTTTTGGTCACGGTCGTGATACACATCACGGCTAGGCCGTGATGGTCTCTGACTTGTGTGGGTTTTTGGTCACGGCCGTGATACACATCACGGCTAGGCCGTGATGGTCTCTGACTTCCAAGTCTTCATTATTCGCGAGGCGAGAATCCTGTTCGCGGGGCGAGACCTCCAAAAGTGCTTTTTCCCGCTGCTTCTTGACTTTCCTTGATTCTCAGAGCTTCACTTATTTACCTGAAAACACCAAAAGCAACCAAAAGCATAATTCTATCCAAAATAAGCTAAAAACTACACAAAAGACGCAAAACGAGTCAAAGTCCAACTTAGGAACAAAACAAGGCAAATTTGGGCGAAAACAAGAGTGAACTCGACTGATTGGCACATAAACCCTAGTTCATCTAGTCAATAAACTAGATAAGCCAGAGGCTTATCAAAACACCCCAAACTTAAACCTTGCTTGTCCCCAAGCAAGCTAAAACTCAAAAAGGACTCAAGACTTGGCAAACCTGAAGGATCTAATCAATTTCGCACAAATTTCATGCACTCAAAACAGTTTTTCTTCTTTGATTCCTCCCCCTTTTTTTTTCATCAATGTAATCCCCACATTCATATACTTTAAACAATTGAGAATTTATCATTCATGCCATCATTACTCTAAGTTGAGGCTCAAAGATACACACAAAGGAAGATCACCTATTTCAAACAATTGCCTTCCTCACAAGGGCATTTAGTATTTCACTCATTCGCTCAAGTTTGTCTAGGCTATCAACTTTTCACTCACTTTCACATTCTAAGAGCACTTCCCATGAATTTGATTTTCATCTCAAAAATGGTTCCCACGAAAACATGCATGCAACATCAGAAGGTCTTTTAGAGGTTGTAATGGGGCCTGGCTAAGGGTAGGATAATGAAGGATATTTAGGCTTAAGTCCCTAGGAACTAAGAGAGCATGAGCATTTTGACACTTTTTCCACTCAAATTCCTTTTTCCATTTTTTTCATTTGGGCTCGGGTGACTACATCCTTTTCCTTGCTAATCTTTTTGTTTTGCCCCTTTTCTTTTGGCAATTTTTTTATTTTCTTCTTTTCTTTTCTTTTCTTTTTGCCTTGGGTCAACCTTTATTTTCTTTTTCTCACCCCAATATGGCACATCACCTTGTAGCCACCCCAAACTTAGTTTCTCACAACCTTTCTCTTGCTCATTTCCATGCTCTCCTAATCCTAAGATCGGGTTAACATGGTTTTTTTTTTCTTCAGATTTTCGGCTTGTAATATAGGGTCATCAAGAAACAATAGGCTAATTAGGCTCAATGTGACTGACTAGGGAACATGCATGAGGGATGGTTCATTTTAGGCCAAGTAGTTATTTCAAAGAAAATCGCCTAAATCATTTGATGCAACACATAAACATGCAAACCATATAGAGATTCAAGCAAATTCGGGAAAGTGCAACTTAACAGTGATTCACACCTTCAAAAACAGAGTTGGAGGCTCAAATCCTCACCTGGACATTTTGAAAATTGTTTGACCGAGATAAGATTCCTAGTGTGTGCACCCCCTCACCCCAAACTTATCATAAATCAAGTAATCACAATAAAATTCTCAAAGTTCAGTTTTCAATTTTTAAGTGGGGATAAACTTTTCTATTTTCAGGACCTAGGGGGAAATCATTGATGGTCAAATAATTCATGCACTCAGTTTATGCTCAATTTAATTAAAATCCAACAAGCTTGCCGAACACACTATTCATACAAAAACTCTTGATCTTCTCAAATTATTCAAGAGTGATAAACAAAAACAAAAACAAAAATAAAAACAAAAACAAAAGTGAGGAAAGGAGAGGGATACCTAGCTTGGGTTGCCTCCCAAGTAGCGCTTGTTTAACGTCCCGAGCCTGACTCAAGTCACCCCAGAGGGTTACTCCGGAGGAAGAAACTGCTTGCCATGCCCTGCCTCAATCCGTTTCCTGTAGGCTCTTGCCCTTTTATATGCTCGCAAGCTGTTCCCGGACATTGATGATACACTTGGTTTAGAGTGTGTAAACCAAACCAAGGTTCTCCATTGTATCCTGAAGGGGATTCGCCAATTACACCTGTTGCATCCAATCTACGAGGAGAGATTGGTGGGGGTGAATCGAACCTAAAGCCTAGTGTCCTCACACGCCTTGGAGATTACGCATTACCATTATTTTGTTCTTCTTTGTTGCAGATCCATACCCCATTTTCTAACAACAGTCACCCAACCAGATCTCACTTATACAGTGAACTTGTTATCTCAGTTTATGTCTTCTCCTCGAGACACACATTGGCATGCAGCACTTAGAGTGGTCAGATACATCAAATCTGCCCCAGACCATGGCATCCTACTCTCATCTAAATCTTCTCTACGCTTGCATGCTTATTGTGATTCGGATTGGGCTTCTTGTCCCACATCCCGAAGATCAACTACCGGTTATTGTATTTTTTTGGGTCCAAGTCTCCTTTCTTGGCAAACCAAGAAGCAACCAACAGTTTCTCGCTCCTCTATCGAAGCCGAGTATCGAGCCATGGCCAATGCTGTTAGTGAACTCGCATGGCTACATAGTCTTCTCCATGAACTAGGCATTCCATCACATCCTGCAACTTTATCTTGTGATAATCAAGCAGCCCTCCATATAGCAAACAATCCAGTTTTTCATGAAAGAACAAAACATGTTGAAATTGATTGTCATTTTGTTCGGGATAAAATTTAAGAAGGCAAACTTCGAACCACATTTGTCCCCTCTAATCAGCAACTGGTGGATGTCTTCACAAAGGCTCTTCTTCCATCTTCACATGCTCAGCTAGTTTCCAAGCTCATGTACCTTCCCGGTTCTTGAGCTTGAGGGGGAGTGTTACACAATCAAAGATCTGATATGATTGTAATTACTGTCTAATATTATAATTAGCTTAATTGAGGCTATGTATTAATGTAGGAAATATACTTACCTAATTTCTAGAGATTTAGCTTGATCTTTTCCTAGTATCACGTGTAACAGTTATGTATCACTTGTATATATCCCTCTAACATTCAATGAAATATCACATTCAGAGAATTACTTTCAGTGGTCCAGTCCGCTTCGTCGTCGTGCCATAGTGCGCGCCACTGTCACCCAAGAATGGAAGCACTTAATGACCGAGTATAGCTTGGAGGAAAATGAATGGCATCAGGGGTTATACAAGATTAGAGAATCATGGATACCTATTTCATTGCATACCATGAGCAATCTATGGGTGACAGTGGCTCGCACTAGGGCATGACGGCGGAGCAGACTGGACCACCATGGCGATGTTTTGTGGCTTTCGATTCGCACAATGCAGTAAATATGAGTGACGACGACTCGTAGTGGAGAGCTGTGGCGGTGCAGTGTGGAGGGCCACAACGTCGGGCTTTGTGGCTCTCTGTTTTCAGGTTTACAATGGTGTTAATATGAACAAGTAAGGGTAGGAGGCACGGAGAGGGCAGGGCAACTCGGAGGGGGCGATGGTGGTGCAATGGCATAGGAAAAGAAGAACGTTGTTTTCGGAGAAGAAGAAGGGAACTCAGAATGAACAGAAGCAAAATACATACGAAGAAGAAGTGAGTGTGCCACGTGAGTGTGTTAATAACATAATATAAGGCGTTGGATTAAGTTTAAATGGAGGGTTAAGATGGAAAGGAAGAGAGGAATATATTTAAGTCGTTAGATTAAATTTAATGGCAGGGATTAGACTACCTAATTAAAAACCCAGGTGTTCTTGATTTTTGGTTTCGAAAACCTTACTTTCACGATAGACTACCTCTGCACCTAATATCAAGCACTTATGTTTCACGTCCTCGCCTCGATTACCTTCGTCAATGGCCGCCCACAGAAAACTCACTTCTGTTGCAATTCTGATCTTCAAGATTGACGTTTGCCCTTTCCTTCTTCTCCCATTCACGTTCAATCACCCAGAAAACTTCATCTCTCCACATCTCTCCATCACCAACTCCCTGTCTTCCCCCAAAATCATCTCTTCACCTGTTCGTGTCGTCCCACCACAAACGCCTAGCACTCTGGCTCTTCTTTCACTTGATAAGCCAAAATTGATGCTTGTTGCTGATGATTTTGGTTACGAGTTTCGGAGATAAAGAAGGGAGGTTGTTTGATTAAATGCTCTAAAGGGATATGTCAAGTTCATGCCTTACACCTTCAAGTTGTTTGATGAAATGCTCCAAAGGGATCTCTTCTCATTATGTGAAAGCAATTCAATTGGGATTAACTATTTATACTTCACACAGTCCTGTAGCAACAGACATTTGTTTTTATAGCCATGACCATCACCATTTGGTTCTTAGTTGCATCATGGATTATGGCACCATTTGTGTTCAATCCTTCCACCTTTGATTGGTTGAAAACTTTTTATGATATAATGTATCTTCAAATTTATAATTGCTAATGCTAACACAATGAAATTCCCTTTGATGCCATGTGCAATTTTAGCAGTGATTATGCTTTGATTCTATTCCTCCTTTGATGCTATGTTGAAAAAAGATCAATTGCTAAGGATAATCTTCTTTTGATCATTTTTCAAGTTGGTGTTCTGTTTGCTTGCAGTCTCATTGGCTTGATCTTTGGACTCAAAACATTATACTTGCATGATTGATTTTCTTGGTAGAGCTGGCCAAATGGACAAAGCACTTAACATACTTCAAGCAAGATGCTGCATCATGGGGAGCTCTACTGGGTGCAAGCAGGATCCATGGCAATCCAGAAAAGGCTCAATTGCTAACAAAGAACACTACACGGATTTGGGATTTACCATTTTGCCAATGGTCATTGTTATGAAGGAGCGTGACATGAAGGCATAAGCAAGGTTATGGTGTGATACCTTTCAAAATGGTGACTAAAGATGTGGAAAATGGGATGCTGGCCAGTGGCCTCTGTTAGTTGTTCCAGTTCAGTCGAGCATGTGAAGATACTAGAAGAAAGTTATATTCTTTTGGGTGTATTTTAAGTCTTTTATTGTAAGAATATAACATAGAAAGAGTAGCAACTTGCTTATGTGTAATTACCACCATTGTCTTGTATGTTCTTGTAATGACTGAGTTTGAATGCTATAACATAGAAAAGTAGCAACTTGCTTCTGTGTGATCACCACCATTGTCTTGTATGTTCTTGTAATGACTGAGTTTGAATGCTATATAATTTTAGGTGGAAGCTGAGTATAAAAATGAAACAATCCATTAAGATTAAAATGATTTGGCAAAGTATAAGCTGAGTTTGATCAACAAAATAACAAAGTATAAGTTGAGTTTTATTAACAAAATAAAAGTGGGTTTCATAATCAAAATAAAAGCTATAAAAGTAACAAAGTTTCAACACTAAATCCATGATAGCAAGTTAAACTTCTCATTCATGACAGCAATTTAAAATTGAAGTCTTCAACCAAGTCAGCAAGTTATTTATTCAAAGAAGTCTTCATATATGACAGCAAGTTAAACTTCTCCTCCTCATCCATGACAGCAAAGCAAGTTAAACTCCTCCTCATCCATGACATCAAATACATGACAACACAGCAAGTTAAACTTCTCTTCCATGACAGCAAATCTCTAACAGCAAGTTACTTATGCAGAGAAGTCTTCATATAAAAATGTTAACAAATCCTATGTAAACAAGAACCTGTCAAATTAAAAATCTTATTATATTATAGTAAATCTCCAAAGATAAAAATGTAATAATATGGATTCTTACCAAAAAATTAGGAAGATGACTTTGTGGGACAATTATGACTATCATGATATGTATATTTCTTACAAGCTTTACAAAGAGTAATTTTTTCGACAAATGCCATCAACCCAAAACACGTATTTCAGTCTCCCTTCATTATCGACCTCATAATCATAGTAAAATGAATGGTTCATCTCACACTTTCTCCTAAAATTATCGATAAATATATGTGCATCTGAGTCTTTGACCAGTTCTTTCAAATCCCTTGAATAATTTTGGAAATCTCTTTGTGTGCATCCTGTATTGTCATAACTCCCAACCTGCTCTTTCAACAAATGAAAAACTTTTGAAGTCCCCACATTAGCCCTGTTGCAGGAAAATAATAAATGCTTATGAACATTGTTTACGCTCCTTGTCGATCTTAACAATTGCTTCTTTCTAGGTGTGACTAATGCATGTGCATAACCTTCATGAAACTTTGTAACTTCATATTTACCTTATGCTGTCCTCCTGAATATAATCCTCGCATTACATCCTTCCCTTGTTAGTTTTATTTTTTTACCTTTAGGCAAAATATTTTCACCAAGCATCAATTCAGGCAGTGCTATCTTCTTCTCAACTTTGAAACCTTCTTTTGAACAAAGAAAATATTTTCATTTCACACCATTTTTATCTTTTGTTTCAGATGAATTGCGCACACTAAAACCAGCAGCATATGCATACCTTTTATAAAAGTTTCCTCCTTCCTCCAAAGTATCAAATACCTTGCCAATTAAAGATTTGAATTCTTCATCGCACATAGGAGTCCACTCTTGTATTGTGTTCACTTGATCATTGACGCCTTTTGACTGTGTAGCTAAATCAAATTCATTATCACCCATCTCCATACAAATATTCCTAAAAAAACATTGTAATGAAATACTGAAGTGGGTAAAAAGAAAAGAATTAATAAAACGTGTCTGTTTCACATAACAACAACCATACCCCTATGCCAAACAAATTATAGCAAGTCAAAAAATCAAATATTATATGTAAATCAAATATTGTATCAGGAATAAAGACATATATCAGCAAATTCTTAAGGATGAAAGGCGTGCCTGACTTGTGGATAAAAAGAAAAGCAAGTAGGTGAATATTTTATGTATATGGGTTGAATTATGTGAAATCAATTAGGTGGAGGTTAAATATCAAATATGGTTCGCTGAACATAAATAACTCACTTGCAATGATGTACAGAGACGTTGAACTAGATGAGTATAGGACACAAATAGCAGTGACGTATAGAGACGTTGAAGGCAAATAATGGAAGAAAAACGACTCAGCCCTACAATGATAAGTGCATCTAAACCATGTGGGCAACCATTGACGAAGGTGATCGAGGCGGAGGCAGAGATGAGGACGTGAAACAGAAGTGGTTGATATTAGGCGCAGAGGTAGTCTATTGTGAAAGTGAGGTTTTTGAAACCAAAAACCAGGAACACGTGAGTTTTTAATTAGGTAGTCTAATCTCAGCCATTAAATTTAATCTAACGGCTTAAATATAACCCTCTCACTATCACATAAAAACCCCCTTTCTCACTAGATATACCCCCTATATATATATATATATATATATATATATATATATATATATATATATATATATATATATATATATATAGGGGGATGACGGGGTCAAGGAAGGGAAAGGGGAGAAGAGAGCAGGATGAAAGAAGTAGGAAAACATGCGGAAATTACATTAATTTAAAACAAAATTAAAATATGGAAATTAAAACATGAAAATAGTAAAAACAAATACTGTAGAAATTAAAACAGTAAATATAAAACTTTAAAACATAAACCTAGAAAGGTGGTAGAACCGACCAAGAACTGGGGAAAATAAAAAGAAACCGAAGCGGAGGCAGAGCCTCACCAGAACCGGTGGAGGGAGAAGAGATATTTTTTAAACCATGCAGTTTTGATTGATTTCTTGAAAACTACAAGCTTGAACACTACAAGATTGAAAAATTGAAAAGAGAAAGAAGAAAACTGAGGGACTCACAGTATGAGAACACTCATAACTCTCAGAGTTTCTCACTCTAAAAACTCTCTCTAAAACTTCGGATGTCTAACAACTGAGCCTAACATCCTTTTTATAGAAGATTGAAAATTTACTATTACAACAGTATCAGTAACATTGACCTAAACTATTGCAATTATTGAAGAACAGTGACGGTAACTTGACTGGGACTGTGCTATCGGCAAGTGAATAGTGCCGATGATGAACAGTGCCGGTAACTTGACTGGAGCTGTGACTATCGGCGAGGAGCAGTACCATCTAGTGACTGGAACTATTCAAGCCAGATTTTTGACTGATTCTACTGGCTGTGTGATTTGGGATTATTCATCATCACTCAGGTTGACTGTAGTATCAATACCATAACAGTCATCTTCATTTTGGTAAAAAAGGATCCGAACAATAACTTGAATCCTCTTCGTCTTCTTCATCATCAGATTGAGGCAGCTTCTGCTTGGAGGATTTTGATGAAGAGGCTCCCTCCTCCTTTGCTAGCTTTAAGATAGCTTCCATATTCTGAAGGAAGCTTTCTTTTGATTTGGATCCCGCTATTCAAGAACTCACAAGTTTCTGGGTTAGCTGCTTTCATCTATTTAGGATTCTGCTGGAACCAGATTTTGACATTGTCACTTGTGGATGCCGCATAATTAAATTGAGACCACCACTTGACATAAGTTGCGCTTTGCAAAATTGACAATATACCAGGATTAAGATCATTCTTCTGGTATTTGTATTGCCAGCTGAACACCCATGAAAGGGAGAATTTTGAGAAAAATATTAGATTGACAGAGAAATGACTTTCCTTGATGTCAAAATATTTTTCAAAAGTTTGGTATCCTTCAAGAACTTCTGCAGGAATGATCTGTTTGATTGGGCCAAAAATTCTCCACCAGTGGACGAACCAATGAGAAAATTTGTAGTTAACATTCTTCTTGAAATAAATCAACCAAGAATGTTTGTCTTGATTGTTTTGGTACCAGAAAATGTTGTACCAAGCTTGTTGATAATCCCAGTAATTAAAACCAATGGGATCAAAAGTTTGAGAAATTTTTTTGAAAACATTCAAGTTCTTTCCGAATTGTTCAGGTGTTAAGACCTTTAAAATTTGGAAAGTTGAATGAGTGTATATTGATTGATCCTTTGGGTCACGATAATGTTTGATTGTGACTGAATTTGTATCAATCAAGATAAACTCATAAAAATTTCTATTTTTATTTGATTGAGTTTGTTGAAAATGAGAACCGTTTTGAAAGATTTTGGCGGGAACTTTGTTAGGGTTATTATCCCAAAATCCTGGTTCCATTTGAACAACAAAATGGGTTTGGTTTTTTGCAACATAGTTGGTTGTGGCTGTTTGAGTTTGGATGTTGTCTTTTGATAATCTTGTATCAGGTTTGACAACATTTATAGGGATAGCTGTTTGGGCTAACTCTTTGATTAAGTCTTTGAGAGGGGGTGGAGAACCTGATTCATTCTCCACTCTATCTCCCCAAGTTCCTTTAAGGAGTTTGGTTAGGTCTTGATCTTGAAAGGCTAACAAAGATTGAATGGGGATGACATAGTCTTCTTTTGACTGTTTGACGGTTTGCTGGGTTGAAGACCCAGGTTGGGTTGATGACCCAAGGTTGATTGTTGGTTTTTAGGTTGATGACCCAGATTGCTTTTGGGTAGATGACCCAGATTTTGATGCACCTTGGCGATTAAGTCCCTTAAGGACTATACCTTTTCCTTTCCCCTTTACAGAGGAGGCTTCTGACTTTGGCATTGCTGCCAATCTCACTCTACTACCTACCCTGTAAATATTCACGTGTAAGGAAGTCAAGAAGAGAATTTGAAGAGCCTTTAAGAAATTCAATTTGAAAATCAAAAGCACTTAAAATTGCTTGCCATCTGGCAAAAATTTGTTTTGATGCTAAATTTTTAACATCGTTTTGAAAAATATCTTTAGCAGATTTAAAATCTACTCTAACCAAAATTTTTTGATTAAATAAATCATATTGAAATTTTGAAATGCATAAAACTATTGCCAAAATCTTTTTTTTGACAGTAGAATAATTTTGTTGTGCAGAATTCCAATGTTTAGAAGTATATGCAATGATATGCTCTTTTCCTGAAATTCTTTGTTTCAAAATACCGCCATAACCAATGTCAGAAGCATCGGTTTCAAAAATTCTGAAAGCAGATATGTTTGGAAGATAAAGACATGGAAGATTCTTTATCCGAGACTTAATTATTTTGACAACTTTTGTATGCTCATCAGTACAAGGAGGGGGTTCCTTCTTTAGACAGTTGTGCAAAGGTTTGATGATGTTGCTAAGGTTTGGGACAAAGTCAGTAACATAGTTGAGATATCCTAAGAATCTCTGAAGCATAGTTTTGTCTATTATCTGATCCGGGAATTTGTCATCAAACTCAATTGCTCTATTGATTGGAATGATAGTTCCTTGGAAAATATTATGACCAAGAAATATAATTTTTGTTTGGAAGAGATTGACTTTGGTTTTAGACACAGCTAAACCATTTCTTTTGATCACACCTATGAAGATTTTTACATGCTTGAAGTGTTGATCAATGGATTGAGAAAAGACTAAAACATCATCAATATAGATGAGTGTAAAGTCTGAATAAGGATTGAAAATCTCATTCATAATTCTCTGGAATTCTGAAGAAGCATTTTTGAGACCAAAGGGCATAACATTCCTTTCGTATTGCCCAAAAGGAACAGTGAACGCTGTTTTATAATGATCACTTTCTTTGACTTCTATCTGATAGTAACCAGATTTCATGTCAAATTTGGAAAATACTTTTGCCGAGTTTAGGCGGTTAAGAAAATCCTTTTTATTAGGAGTTGGATATCTAATCCACCTAAGAGCTTGGTTTAAGGGTTTGTAATTGATAACTAAGCGAGGTGTTCCTCGCTCAATTTCTGCTTGTTTATTAACATAAAAAGCAGAATAGGACCACGGAGATTTACTTTCCCTGATTAAACCCTTCTTTAAGAAATCATTAAACTCCTTTTGACAATAACGAAGGAGTTCATGATTCATTTGGATAGGTCTAGACTTGGTTGGAATTTTCCTCTCATTGAAATCTTGTTCATAATGCAAGTCAACAATGTATTTCTTTCTATTCAAAAATGCCGTTGGAAAATCAGAAGAGATAGATTTTTGGATTTCATCAAAGAGGATCTGAATCCTATTTTTGATGTTTGGTTGCTGTAATTGCAACTCAATGTTCTTAAAAGAAATTTCTTCTTTCAAGAAATTGATTTGGTTAATCTTACAATCGAGAAGATTTAAATCCCGAATGATTGGTTTCCTGATAAAGGGAAAGACTATGTCTTTTCCCAGATGTTGGGTTGTGATTCCATTATGATTAATGGAAAGTGGGAAAAGTGACCTGATGAACGGAGTTCCAAGGATCACTTCATTTTTCAGATTTCTAACTTATAGAAAAGGGGTTTCAACTTGGAGATCTTGATTTTCTATTAAAGCTTTTGACAGCTTATAATTGATCCTAAGTTTAGAACCATTAGCTGCGCTTAAATTCTCAGAGGTTTTTTCAAAGTATTTGGTAGGAATTAATCCTTCCTGAATATAGTTTGAATCAGCACCTGTGTCAAAAAGTGCTGTAGAATCAAGAACAAATTCTCCAATGACAATTTTGATCTTGATATGGAACTTTTGATTTCTCAATTGATTTACTAAGTTAAGGAATGCTTCATCTTCATGATCATCCTGTCCCTTAGTAAGATTGTCATGCTCATCTTCTTTGATGGCACTTGACTCTGGTTTATCTTCACGACAAGACTCGTCTGATTGAGCCTCTGCTATTTGAGACAAAATCAACTTGTGAACAGCTTGTTCCTATTTGATTTCCTTAACTTCTTGTTTCAGATTCTTAATCTCTTGCTGGAGATCATGAATCGTAACAGGCTTTGTTTGCTGAGCAGCATCCAGCCGCTTAAGAATTTGTTTGAAGTCAAAATGATCTTTGACTATAACTTTGCCTTTTTCTTTGAAATCCTTTTCCTTTGAGGATTCCAAGGAAGATTTAAGCTTGTCCAGATATTTTCTCCTTTCATCTGGGTCAGCTATAGAGTTAATGACTTCAAAAAGGAGATCTTGCTCCTTAGTTAAGACATTAATTTCATGAGATGAATCGGAGCTGAGATTTCCAATATCAACCTCTTGAACACTATTGATATCTTCAGCAAAATCACCATCTGATTCTTCTTCTGAAGTATCCGATTGAATCAAAAGATTATTCAGTTGTTCCTCAACTGTTGGTTCAAGATTCAATTCTTTGATTCTTTTCTTTAGCCTACAATATTTACTGATGTGGCCATGTTTACCGCAATTATAGCAAGTAACCACTTTCCTATCACCAATAGTTGGCTTAGGTTTAAATTCTGGTTTGAATTCTGGCTTGGGTTTGCCATACCGTTTGTTTTTCTTATTCTTAGTATACTTGGTATACTTAGTTTTTTGGGGTTTACCTTCGTATTTATTAGAAAACTTGGTCTTATCCTTTGGACAAGGGGGTATACCAAATTGTTCACAAAAAGACCCTAAATCCTTTTTGGCGACCTTTTCTTTTTTGAATTGATCTCTGACTTTGTCTTCCTTACAAAGTCTTGCCCTTATTTTCTGGGTAGCTGCAATGAGTTGACCATAACTCAATTGCTCATATGGAATATTTCCATCTGGAGATTGGGCTATATGATCATCTTTAACAAGATCACCTAACGATGTTAGGAGACCTGCGATGAACTTTTCTTTCCAGAATCTATTCTGGCAATCTTCTCTGGTGTAAACCCTAGTTAGGATGGTATCTTTATACCACCTAAAACTGGATAACGATCTACACTTGAGGTTGGACAATAATTCAGCGGACCTATCCTTCTAAGTAGAAGAATTGCCTATAAAATGTTCGCATATTGAGAAGATTAAGGTGTTAACCGCATCTGGAATGGTTCCACCTTCATTATCATAGATTGGATTTCCTTCCGCATCAGTCTTGATTGCAGAGAACATTTGTTCTTTCTGTATCTCAGAGAAAGAATAATCCCACCAACCTTTTAGTTGGCCCGTAAAACCTGCAGACAAAATATTGCAAATGGCTTCCTCAGAGCAATCATTCGTAGTCTGATATGATGTAGCCATCATTGTCATATGCTGCATAGTTTGGAGCATTTGATATTCAATTTGGCCATCTATATTCCATTCATAGATGTTGTTGGCATTGAAGCTCCTAAAAGTTGGAGTTTTTTTTCCTCAAAGAGCATATCTGGAGGAGTTGCTCTAGGATAATAAATTTTGGAGGGTTTTTTCCATGATTGGGTAAGGACGGGATTGATATTGATTGGGGGTTTTTCCTGAGGATTTGGTTTGGAAGTACTAGACGCAGATTCTGTTTCTGAGCCTCTTCATTGATGACATTGATAGTTGGGCCTTTATCCCTGATTAAAGGTCTTCCTTCTTGATTATCGGATGGAGAATCTGGAACATTTAACCGTTTCAGTTTTTCTTCTATTTTCTCCATAAATTCTTGTTTTACCTTTTTGACATTAGGATGAAGAAGAAGTAAACTATCTTTGATCTTCTTATTCATTCTAAAGGGTTTGAACAAGGGGTTTTCTAAGGGAATATCCTTCTTAATTCCCGAAGTAGATGGCTGGGTGGTTGCATCTTTTTTGATCAAGTGTTCTCCTAACACTTGAAGGCATTTATTCATATAATTTGATTGCTCCATTAACTTGCTCATGTCATGGGGAGAAACTGCTTCATCAAGATTTTTGTTTTTGAACGGAGCAGCTATAATGGGTTTATTTGTGAAAGGATCTTTAATACCCGGGAGTTGGAAAGAGTTATTTGGTGGTAACTCTGTCTTGACTAACTCACCATTCTTTAAATGCCATACTGTAATGACATTAGTGGTTTTGTCCACATCTATTCTTGTTTTCCAAGGATAATTGATCGAATGTTTGACTGAGTATGCATGAAACCAGTCAAAAAATAAAACCTTTGTCTTAACATTGTTAAGAAATTGATAATATTCTTCCTAAATATTTATCCTTTTTGTTCCCTTAAACTCTTGCAAGAACCACTCTCTTTGAGGTTTCCATTCCTCAGAGTAAAAGTCCTTACGAAGGGATTCCTTATCTATAATGAACTTACAAATCATTATAAGATTCATTAAGAGAGGAAAAGGTTGGAGACTGAATTGATCGTTGATCATCTTCTGCCTGATAAATTGGTCTAGGGATGGTAGATTATGTAACTAATCCCTGAAGATTAATGGTTGTCATCTGAGATGCCGTTGAAAAAGATTGCCTTGAGGGGACGGATCTGAAGTCTTCTGATCTAAGACTAGAGGATTTGACGGAGCTGAAAGAATTTCTTCTTTCAAAGATTAATTCAACTCTCCCAGTTGGAGTTTGAACTATGTTATTGAAATCTTCCGTCTCTCTTGGTAAAGCTGGAACAACCTTATCCAAAATCCATCTTTATGGTAGGACTACGTCCTTCCAAAGGATTGTTTTTGGGACAATCACGTTTGCTTTAGTAACATCAGTAAGAAACAGGGTTGTCTCTCCCGATGTTCTATTTTTGAGAACTTTAGAATTACAAGAATTCATAGCCTTGTATTGAATCCTGTAAAGAAAAGCTGCTGGGATAGATCCAGGCTTTATGTCTAAGCCGCAGATCTTAAGATTCAGGAACAAGGAGTCTAGGATGTTTTGATCGTGTAAACTCAAAGTTCTATTTGGGTAACAATTGAAATAAATTGGACCTTGGCTTAGGCTAGTTTCTACCGTACCTAAGACGGAGTCTTGAAATTTATTGTGCCTAATATCCCTTAAGCACATCAAGATTGAAGCGTTTAATCCTTCGTGTATTAAAGGTTTTATAGCTACTTGAACACATCCGATGTGTAAGTACATGTACTTTTTCTTGTGACTTTTTATCGTATCCATTGAGGGAAGATGAAATTCCTCACTCTCTGGACTGATTGGAATATTTTTCTCTTCTGTTTTGATTACATAATCAGAAGTAGTGAAGAACTTTCCTTCTGACTTGTATAACTCTTTTGTGGGTATTCTGGGAATTACCCAATTATCAATATCTTGATTGATATTTTCAAAGCATATTTCCTCATGGAAAATACTGCTTGGATTGGTAGGAATATCATATTCCTGAAAAGATGAAGAAAATGGTTGAGAAGAACGGAAAGAAAGCTTGGAGAGGGAGCGAGATAACATAATTTTCAAAATTCTGATATCATTACCTTCCTTTGGTTCCATAGCAATTGTAAGTAGTGATCTAAACCGTACCCTGCTGAATATTTTTCATAATTTTCAAAAATAAAGTCTTTACATGAATTTACAAAAATCATTAGATCTTATTATTCTTAACCATAGCTAAACCGTACCTTTGGGTAAAAAGGGTTTACTTTAATTAACCAAAAGCTACCTCAAAGTAGACTTACTGCTACTCGTTATCCATACTTTGATTTATCATGCTTTAAGAATCGACAAATTAGACTTACTGCCTCATCATCCTTCGAGGTCTTACTGTTACAGCTTTAACAAGACATACCAAAGCATAAACACGGAGGTCCTTACCAGTTAAAAGGTACCCAATCCAGTTAAGAATAATAATTTCTTCTGAAAAACTCTTCTTTTTTTTTTTTACTTTTCAGCAAGGTATGGATCTTAGATCCATACTACAGTTCCTACTTCCCCATTTGGCTCTGATACCAGGGGGATGATGGGGTCAAGGAAGGGAAAGGGGAGAAGAGAGCAAGATGAAAGAAGTAGGAAAACAGGCAAAAATTACATTAATTTAAAATAGAATTTAAATATGGAAATTAAAACATGAAAATAGTAAAAACAAATACTGTATAAATTAAAACAGAAAATATAAAACTTTAAAACATAAACCCAGAAAGGTGGTAGAACCGACCAAGAATTGGGGAAAATAAAAAAAAAATCGGAGCGGAGGCAGGGCCTCACCAGAACCGGTGGAGGGACTGTAGTAACTGTATATATATTTGTGTGTATAAAGGTGGGGCCTTTTGGGGGAGTTATAAGGTAGTCAGGTGGTTTGGGGAATTGGACAAAGGTGTTGGTAGTTATAATTACGTGCAAGGTTCAAATCTTACTCCCTATTTCCATAACAAAGGAAAAACATAACAAGCAAGCAACTAACATTTGTCTATAAAAAAGTTCCGACTTTCTTACCAATTATGCAACATGACACTCCAAGCACCGTCTTTAGCATTTGTGATATCGTTGCTACTTTTAGTGATCAAAATAGAGGTAAATCCAATACCAAAAGTAGTGTACAAAAATTAATTTAAAACTTTAATTAGAATTTAAATGAATTTATATAACAATTATATCAATATGTCCTTCTATGTCATTTTGTGTTATAAGCTAGTTTTTAATCAACTTTAATTTATCAAACGTTTCAAATTCAGTTAATTTGTTTTTTAGCTACCAGCTAAAAATTTGTTTATCAACTATTTTTGTCTAGCACACCAAATTCATCTCATAAAGGTTGGGGTGGAGCTTGTATATACATAAGAGAGCGGCCAAGACAATTTCGTATTTTTTATTTTTGCTATTTTACTCAAAAAAGGAAATCCAAACTAAGATATCTAACATCTATTTATCCCAGGCCCAAGAAGTAAGAGTTGAAAACGAGACTAGCAAGCGCAAACAAACCCAAACGAAACCTAATCTATAGGAAAACAAATTAAATGAATAAAATAATGTATAAAAGGGGGCTTCGATACTGCATCACAACACTTCACACGAAAGCAAAAGAGGGACAAAGCGATCGGTGGTAGAGACGTAACATCAGTCGATCATCTGAACGACGCACATAGGTCGTTTGGCACCCATCGCGGAAGAGATGGGTGAATTTAACTCTCTGTGTGTGTGTGTGTATATATATAATAAAAAAAAATCATGAAAATCTAGAGAATGTGGCATCTGAAGGTACCTTTTCCCTTCGCTTCTGCATAAAAGGATACAATCACACTTTTAAATATATTTTTTAGAATGCACATTATGATTGTGTATTGATGTGTGTAACGACCAAGAAAAAAAAGACTAGTTTTTCCTTTTAGAGGGAAAACAAGGAATCGCCACCAAATTTATTTAATTTTGGGAAAGTTGGTAAACGCTTCAAGAAGAAGCTTCTGGTTCGGGAGTCGATTATGTCTAGGGAGGGCATGGAGACTTAACCCCACGGCACCCTGGAACATCCATAAATGGTTACCCAAAATTAGTTGTGTAAATTATTAATAACTTTGAAATATTTGTTTTACCCATTATGAATCTCTTTATTAAAACTAAAATGAGGCTGAACATGGCACGTAAGTCCACAGAGCAACCTCTAAGTCTTGAAAGGTTGAAAATCACACTTGTCATAGGGCAACCCGAAAATAGGGTTGTTTTAATCAAGTGATCATCGTCTATTTTTTATGTAAAATAAATAATTTTTATCTCTTGAAAATGGGACAGAAACGTAGAAATGAAGCTTTTTACCAACTTATTCAGAGAACAGAAGCACAGAGAAATAAGAGTGTCAAGAGAAATTTATTAATAATATCAACGAAAAGAACAATGATTACCAAACGGGAGTAGAATAAGAATGACTTTGTTTACTCCTAGTGGTAAGATTTTAAGATCGAAGTCTTTACATTCAATCTCCCTGGCTCCTTCAGTTCTTCCTTCTTAACCACTTCTAATAATAGAGAAGAGAAAAGGAAGTTCAGATTTCTGATCTCTCTTCCTCACAACCAAAAATCTCTCTTTCTTTTCTCTTTTCTTTGTATCTTTCCTCTCTATCTCCTCTCCGATCTTTCGTTTCCTCTCAAGAACAGTGTTCTCCCCTCCAAAAAAATCTCCCTTCCTCCTCTCTTTTTCCTATCCTTTTATGGACGGAGGAGAGGGCTTCTTTCTTCTTCTCCGTTGACTTCAAGGTCGGTTTGCACGAATACTTAGGGCTTGGGCCGTTCTGAACAGTGAAAATGAGGGGATTTGATGTGAGGGTTGCACGCTTGAAAAGGGAAGGAGATGGGGGGTTTTTGTCTAATGGGTATGAAGGCTTTTTAGGGTTAGGAGTGAGGCTGCTAGGTTACGGCGAGGGAGGGGATGAAAGAAAAAAAGAAAAGACCAATGGGTAGAGGAGGTGAAAAAAAGGGGGTTCTGAGCAGAGATAACGTGTGTCCGGATGGGGTGGTATGAGTAGAAGAAAGGTGGTGATTTGATGTGAGGGTTGCATGCTTGAAAAGAGAAAGAAGATGGGGGGTTTTGAGCAGAAATAGCGTGTGCCCAGACGGGGTGGCGTGAGTAGTAGAAAGGTGGTGATTTGATGTGGGGGTTGCACGCTTGAAAAGAGAAAGGAGTGGGGGTTTTTGTCTGATGTGCATGATGGATTTTTAGGGTTAGGAGTAGGGTTACCAGGTTAAAACAATGGAGGAGGTAAGGAAGAAGGAGGACCAATGGGTAGAGGAGGAAAAGTGGTCTTGCCTGGTATGTAAAGTGGGTAGGAGGCGTAACTCAGCTTCCTTTCCTCTTTGTTGATTGTCTTTTTCTCCTTGTTTTCTTCGTCCTTTCTTCCTTATCTTCTCCTTTTTCTTTCCTTATTCTTTAGCCTTCAGCCTGAAAATAAAATTGCAGTGGACGGAATATCTTCGTCCCAACAGAAACTTAGACATGCAAAAGTAGATATATACTGGACGGACGTCCTCGTCCAACAAGAAAAGATAATTGCTGTGGACGTAACCTCCTCGTCCAACAGAAATTAAAATAATTGAAGTGGACGGAACCACCCCGTCCATTGGCAGGATCAGTGGACTGGACGGGGCCAACAGCAAGTGCAAAGCAATGGACGGGACCACCCCATCCACCATCAAGTGTAATGACTGGACGAGACCACCTCGTCCATTGGCAAGTGCAGTGGATTGGACGGGGCCAACAGCAAGTGCCAAGCAATGGACGGGACCACCCCCTCCACCAAAGAAGTGTAATGACTGGACGCGACCACCCCGTCCATTGGCAAGTGCAGTGGACTGGACGGGGCCATCAGCAAGTGCCAAGCAATGGACGGGACCACCTCGTCCACCAGCAAGTGTAATGACTAGACGGGACCACCCCGTCCATTGGCAAGTGCAGTGGACTGGACGGGGCCAACAACAAGTGCCAAGCAATGGACGGGACCACCCCGTCCACCAGCAAGTGTAATGACTGGACGGGACCACCCCGTCCATTGGCAAGTACAAATGTGATGGACGAGACTTCCCCGTCCAATAGCAAGTCCCACATGATGGACGAGACTTCCCCGTCCACAACAAGTGCAAATGTGACGGACGGGACTTCCCCGTCCAACAGCAAGTACAAATGTGATGGACGGGGCTTCCCCGTCCAACAGCAAGTACAAATGTGATGGACGTGGCTTCCCCGTCCAACAGCAAGTGCAAACGTGATGGACGGGGCTTCCGGGGCTTCCCCGTCCAACAGAAAGTGCAAATGTGATGGACGGGGCTTCCCCGTCCGACAGCAAGTACAAACGTGATGGATGGGACTTCCCCGTCCGACAGCAAGTACAAATGTGATAGATGGGACTTCCCCGCCCAACAGCAAGTACAAATGTGATGGACGGGACTTCCCCGTCCAACAGCAAGTGCAAATATGATGGACGGGGATTCCCCGTCCTACAGCAAGTACAAACGTGATGGACGGGACTTCCCCGTCCAACAGCAAGTGCCCAGCAAGTACAAAGGTGATGGACGGGGCTTCCCCGTCCAACCGCAAGTACAAATGTGATGGACGAGACTTCCCCGTCCAACAGCAAGTGTAAATGTGATGGATGGAGCTTCCCCGTCCAACAGCATGTGCAAATGTGATGGACGGGGCTTCCCCGTCCAACAGCAAGTCCCATATGTGATGGACGAGACTTCCCCATCCAACAGCAAATCCCACATGATGGACGGGACCAACAACAAATTAGCTATGAGTTCCCTACTTCATTTTTTCTTTTTATTATTATTAGTCTCCTTGAAGAACAAAAATCATGAGAATTAGAATTAAAAAAATGGACAAAAATGGGTGTTCACAGCTGCCCCTCTTTACTTGTTGCATACTAGAAGAGATGAGTAGTCGTGACTTCTCATGTATTGTAGTAATGAATAAGTAAAGAAAATGAACACATATTTTGTCCGAAAAACATGAGGAGATCAGAAGAAAACCTTATAGTTTGGAAATGAAATTGCAGTGAGTCTCAGAGCTCGAAAGTAAAAATGCAGTGAGCCTCAGAGATCGAAAATAAAAATGCAGTGGACGGAACCTCCTCGTCCAACAGCAAAGTAAATATGCAGCGAGCCTCAGAGCTCGAAAATAACTTGCAATGAGCCTCAGAGCTCGAAAATAAAATTGCAGTGAGCCTCAGAGCTCGGAAATAAAAATGCAGTGAGCCTCAGAGCTCGAAAATAAACTTGCAGTGAGCCTCAGAGCTCGAAAATAAAATTGCAGTGAGCCTCAGAAATCGAAAATAAATTTGTTGTGAGCCTCAGAGCTCGAGAATAAAATTGCAGTGAGCCTCAGAGCTCGAAAAGAAATTTGTTGTGAGCCTCAGAGCTCGAGAATAAAAATGCAATGAGCCTCAGAGCTCGAAAACAAACATGCAGTGGACGGAACCTCTTCATCCAACAGAAAATTACATGCAATGGACGAAACCTCCTCGTCCAACAGAAAATAAACATGCAATGGACGGAACCTCCTCGTCCAACAGAAAATTAAATGCAATGGACGGAACCTCCTCGTCCAACTGAAAATAAACATGCAATGGACGGAACCTCCTCGTCCAACAGAAAGTAAACATGCAATGAGCCTTAGAGCTCGAAAATAAAAGTGCGGTGAGCCTCATCGCTCGAAAATAAATAATCAGTGATCTGAAACAAATGAGAATCCCTTCCTTTTGAGGACAAAGGAACCAATTACTCCCTAGAAAAACTTCGATCAACCAAACCCTTGTTCATCGGCCACTTTGGGATGAGGCATCACTCATTCTTTTAACAACATTGGTCACCCACGAATCTGATAAACTCCGGATGTTATGTAAGCTTATTTGCATCATTCTTTTGTCGTCCAGTGCATGCTACCTATTCCACTGAATCTGAAGTATTGAGCCCTCTTGGTTTAAACCATTCATTGGTGCTACCATTAGAGTTATCAAAGCATATCATTAAACTTATATTTACTTTTATTGAGATAGGAGAGTGAACACGATAGGGGATTGTGGGAGAAAATATCTTGCCTTAATATGAGAATTTAGGTTGTTAAGAGACAATAACAGTGAGAACAAAGTTACAAAAGGGATCATGAAGGTTAAAAGAACAAATATAAGCAAAGAAAATTACGAAAATCACATAAAATTTGCCCCAGTGTTGGTCCCTTGATTTTCATTTAATTGATTCCCTTCAGCCTTTTGATGACACAGATCTTGGCTCCTGTTTCTGATTCTTCAAACACACCTTCTTCGATCATTCCTTAATAATTTTGCCCCAGTATACTCAGCCAGATAAAATTTCCCCAGTATGGTGGGTGCTTGCAGAAGTGTTGGACCCTATCCATCTCCTAGGCTGCCCTTGCAGGTTTTTAGCCTAAGGTTTCTTTGCCCTAACTTTTGCCTAGGTTGCCCTCTCGGGTTTTCAACCTAGCGGGCCTTTAATTTTCTATTGTTCTTTTGCCCTAACTTTTGCCTAGGCTGCCCTTTCGGGTTTTCAACCTAGCGGGCCTTTGTTTTCCTTTTGTTTTCATTGTTCTTTTGCCCTAACTTTTGCCTAGGCTGCCTTTTCGGGTTTTCAACTTAGCGGGCCTTCAAGCGTAGAACTTTTTCACAGCATTAGAGTTTACTGGCCTTGGTAGCTCTTCCCCATCCATGTTTTGCAGAATCAAAACACCTCCCGAGAACGCTTGTTTGACAATATAAGGACCTTCATAATTTGGTGCCCATTTTCCTCGGGGATCCTCTTGACTCGGGAGGACTTTCTTTAAGACCAGGTCTCCCGCACGAAATTCTCTAGGATGAACCTTTTTATTGAAAGCTCTTGCCATTCTGTTTGATACAATTGCCCGTGACAGATAGAACTGCTCATATCGAGTTTTCACCCACTCAGATTCTTCTAAGTCTGCTTCCATCAAGACTTTTAGCAAAGGGAGTTCTACTTCGATAGGTGAGACAGCCTCCATCCCATACACCAGAGAGAAAGGGGTTGCCCTAGTGCTTGATCGTATGTTAGTCCGATAAGCATGTAGAGCATATGGCAGCATTTCATGCCAGTCCTTATAGTTTACAACCATCTTGGCCACGATCTTCTTGACATTTTTGTTTGTTGCTTCAACTGCACCATTCATTTGAGGCCTATAAGGACCGAATTGTGGTGTTTGATTTTGAGACCTTCGCAAAACTTTTGAATCTCGGTACCATTAAGATTGGCAGCATTATCTGTGATTATCCTCTTTGGGATACCGTATCTATAGACAATGTCCTTTTTGAGGAATTTGAGAAACACCCTTTGAGTTATGCTGGCATATGAAGCAGCTTCTACCCATTTAGTGAAATAGTCCATCGCCACCAAAATGAAACGATGACCATTGGAAGCCTTGGGATTAATGGGACCAATGACATCTATTCCCCACATCGAAAAAGGCCATGGGGATGCTAAACTGTGCAGTGGAAACGTAGGTGCATTAACCCGGTCTGCATGCATCTGGCATTTTTGGCATTTACGAACATTCTCCATGCAATCTGACTCCATAGTAGACCAATAATAGCCACTTCTCAAGATCTTCCTTGCCATCATGTGACCATTGGCATGAGTCCCACAGATTCCTTCATGAACTTCAATCATGATCCATTTAGCTTCACGAGCATCCACACATCTGAGTAGGGTACCATCATATCCTCTTTTGTACAAGATTTACTTGTTTAAGAAAAAAGTCACAGCCAGTCTTCGGATGGTCTTTTTATTTACTTCGCACGCCTCTACCGGGTATTCCTTGTTCTGAATATATTGCTTGATATCATGATACCAAGGCTTACCATCGGGTTATCCTTCCACATGAGCACAGTATGCGGGTTCATCTTGCACTCTAACTTGGATGGGTTGGACATCGATATGGATATCCAACTTGGTCATGGCAGCTAGTGTGGCCAAAGCGTCAGCAAATTGATTCTTGCCTCGACTTAAATGAGAGAAAGTAATCTCGTCGAACTTTGCAATCATCTCGTCGAACTTTGGTCTGCCACTCACCATTGACTTGATAAATGATTAAAGCTGAATCCCCGAAGACTTTCAACTGCTTTATACCCAGTTCAAGTGCCATTTGCAATCCACCAGCACATGCTTCGTATTCGGCAATATTATTTGTACTTTCGAATTTCAGTTTTACGGCCATCGGGTATTGCTTGCCATTTGGTGAGATAACCGCTGCTCCTATACCACTGCCATGCAAATTGACTGCTCCATCAAAATACATTTTCCACACATCTTCCTGTTCTTCGTCTTCCTCAAGGGACATTACCTCTCCATCTGAAAACTCAGAATTGACAGGCCATCCATCCTCAAGAGGATTCTTTACTAAATGGTCAACAATCACGCTTCCTTTGATGGACTTCTGAGTCACATATTTGATGTCAAATTCTGACAACATCACTTGCCACTTCGAAACCCTTAAAGAGATATAAGGACTTTCGAAGATATACTTCAAAGGATCCATTCGAGAAATTAGCCAAGTGGTGTGATATAACATGTACTGTCTGAGTGATAAGCCTCTGGCTCGACTAGTTTTATAACTAGATGGACCATGGTTTTTTCACTAATCATTCGAGTTTAATCTCGTTTTATCCCAAATTTGGATTTAATTGTCCTCAAGCAACATTTTGAGTCTCTTAAGTAGTTTTAGGATATTTTAGTTAATTTTGAGTCAAATAAAGCATTCACTATTATTTCATGTTTTCAGGTTAATAAGAAGAGCAAAAAGGGAAGGACACTCAAGCAGAAGCCATCACGGCTAGGCCGTGACACTGATCACGGTCGTGATGAGCTACCCATGAAGACCAGAAGGCATCATGACCCAGTCGTGATACCCATCACGGGCGTGATAAGAAGACCCTGAAAGTCAGAAAGCATCACGACCCAGCCGTGATGAGAAGACCCTGAAGATCAGAATTGATCACGGCCTAGCCGTGATGGAGGTCACGATCGTGACAGATCAGCACCCATGGACATAATTGATCATGGTCTGGCCATGATTGGTATCACGGCCGTGACAGACTGGAATTTGAATGCGCGCCCTTGGCAGAATGCGTCACGGCCTGGCCGTGATGGCCATCACGTCCGTGACGCGAATCCTGATCTATAAAAAGACATCAGGGCAGACATAAAAACATATAGAATTTTCATTGTTTACACTTCATTCCTAGGGTTTGTATTATGTTTGTGATGGAGAACTAATCACCAGGGATTAGTCTGCTGTAATCGGTTTCCGCCGACACTTGAGGTTCCATAATTTCCGATCAGTTTGCTTATCTTTTTCAATATTATGCTATATGCCTTGTTTGCTTAATTCAAGTTGTATAGAGTAAGTGTTGATTAATTTCGATGATTCTATGCTCCTACACCTTGATCGCATTTACTTAATTCGCGTGTGTTTGTCGTGTTTGCTTAATTCACGAGAGCTTAAATCCGTTTGCTTAATTCGGAAGTTAGATACATATATCTCGTAGTGTCAATTGCATTTGTCTAATTGCTACTACAATCGAAAAGAGATTAGAATCCGCTTAGGGAACGGAATTTATGTGAATCAATGATAGTTGGGAAACCGAGACAGCAGATTAATCGTTTCAACTTATTGATAATCACTTAATTGCATTGTTTTCTCTATTGAATTTTCAAATCTAAACCCCCCCAATCGACTTGTAGGTAGATAACAATCAAAGAGTCCTTGAGATACGATACTCGAGTTGTCGTGCCCTAACTACAGTTTTTCTGTAATCACTCGTTTTTGACCCGTGTGCGACAGCGGATCAAAAATTGGCACCGTTGCCAAGGACTCTTGTTGTTATTAACAGATTGGTTGATTAATTTCTGAATTAGTTATAGCTACTAGGTCTGGTTGTTCTGACTTGTTTGATTTGGATCCTGAAATTGAGAGAACCTTGCACACACGCCGTAGAGCATTTCAGGCTAACACTATTTCACCAACCAGTAGTGATTCTGATTCTGAACTTGCTTTTGATAACATGGCTGATCAAAGAACATTAAGACAACTTGCTGCTCCTGATGTTAATTACAATGGTTTATGTATTGAATATGCTGATGTTGTTGCTCCTTTTGAATTAAAATCTGGTTTAATACACTTGTTGCCAAGGTTTAGTGGTCTTGCAGGTGAGGATCCGCATAAGCATATGAAGGAATTACAGGTTGTTTGCTCTACACCTTTGAGACCTGAAGGAATAACAGAAGATCATATCAAGCTGAGAGCCTTCCCATTTTCACTGCAAGGTGCTGCGAAGGATTGGTTGTATTATCTTGAGCCGAATTCTGTTACAACCTGGAATGATTTGAAGAAAGTCTTCCTAGAGAGATACTTCCCTGCCTCCAGAGCTGCATCAATCAAAAAAGAGATATGTGGCATTAGACAAGGCAATGAATCATTGGCCGAGTACTGGGAGAGATTTAAGAAGTTGGTGTCCAGTTGTCCTCAGCACCAGATTTCCGAGCAACTGCTTATTCAGTACTTTTATGAGGGATTGCTACCAATGGACAGAAACATTTTGGATGCTGCTAGCGGGGGAGCACTTGTTGATAAGACTCCAGCTGCCGCTAAGACATTGATTGAGAACATGTCACTCAACTCCCAACAGTTCACAACCAGAAACAATTCTGTCAAAACAAGGGGTGTGAATGAGGTCCATGTTTCTTCTTCCCACAAGGCCCTTGAAACCAGACTTGATGAGCTTACTTCTTTAGTGAAGCAGTTGGCAGTGGATAAAGCTCAAACAACAAGGTTGTGTGGTATTTGTACTTCTCCTGAACACCTGACCGATACATGTCCCATTCTGAAAGATGAGTCGGTCACTGATTTGCCTCAAGCATATGCAGCCAATCTTTACAATCAAGGCAACAATCAGAACAGGTACAACATTCCTGACCTTTCCACTAATAAGTACCACCCCAATTGGAGAAACCATCCAAACCTTCGGTATGGAAACCCATCCACACACCAACAACAGCTGATGTCACCACCACACAACCCTCCCCGAGTGACCACCTCTGCACCTTCCGAACCTTCCCTAGAGGACCTTGTCAAGCAAATGGCTGCAAACAATCTCCAGTTTCAGCAGTGAACGGATTCTAGTATTCATACTTTGCAGACACAGATTGGACAGCTTGCCACTTCGATGAATGCCATGCAGCAAGCTCAAGGATCGAACCAACTACCTGCACAAACAGTAGTGAATCCTGATGTCCCAAATCCTAATGTGAGTGCAATTACTTTGAGATTCGGGAAGATTGCAGAACCAGCCCCTGCAAATAAAAAATCTGTTGAGGTAGCACCTGAACCTTCTGTTGTTGTTGAGGTCGAGAAAGAGTATGTGCCACCAATTCCCTTCCCGCAAAGAGTACTGAAAAATAAAAAGATTGATGAGGAAGACAAGGAGAGGGAGATTCTGGATGTGTTCAGAAAGGTGGCGGTAAACATTCCGCTTCTTGATGTGATTAAGCAGGTTCCGAAATACGCAAAGTTTCTGAAGGATTTGTGCACACACAAGAGGAGGTTGAAGGGTAATGAGAGAGTCAATTTGGGGCGAAATGTTCCAGCCCTCATTCAACCTAAGCCTGCACCTGAAAAGGTTATCGTTTCAGCCCTCACTCAGGCAATGCCACAGAAATGCAAGGATCCGGTAACTTTTCCTATTCCATGTACCATTGGGGATAGTAAATTCGACAATTGCATGTTGGATTTAGGAGCTTCTATCAATGTCATGCCTACCTCTGTTTTCAACAATCTTGATCTTGGTCCTTTGGAGCATACAAGTCTTACTATTCAGTTGGCAAATAGGACCAATGCTCGCCCCATTGGAGTAGTAGAAGATGTGCTTGTTCAAGTCAATGACCTGATTTTCCCTGCTGATTTTTACATCCTGAACATGGCAGGGGAAACGAATTCAAGCAGATCACCAATCATTCTGGGCAGACCGTTCATGAAAACGGCGAAGACAAAGATTGATGTTGATGATGGAACCATGTCCATGGAATTTGGTGACATTGTTGCGAAATTGAACATTTTCGATGCTATGAAGCATCCCTTGGAAGATCACTCTGTTTTTCAAATAGAGTTGCTCTCTGAAATTGTTGATGACACTTATTATGATTTGGTTGCAGCTGCTGTTTCCCATCTGTTTCTGGTTTTGATGATGTTTACTCATGTGCTGATTGCACTGACATTGACCCTTGTGCTATTTGTGCTGAGATTGATGCTGCCTTGCAGGGTGTCAGTGTAAATGAAGCTGTTTATTCAGCTGAAGTTCTTGACAGCACGGCTGCCCCAAGCATACCATCTATTGAGCAGCCACCCTCCTTGGAGCTTAAGCCACTTCCTGAAAATCTGAAATATGCTTATTTAGAGAGGAATGAAAAAATTCCGGTTATAATTTCCTTTAACCTTGATTTTGACCAGGAAACTAAGCTCTTGCAGGTTTTGAAGAAGCATAAGAAGGCGATTGGGTGGACCTTGGCCGACATACCAGGTATTAGCCCATCCAGATGTATGCATAGGATTCTGTTGGAGGAAGGGGCTAAAACAGTTAGACAGCCCCAAAGGCGGCTTAACCCCTTGATTCTTGATGTGGTGAAGAAGGAGGTAACAAAACTCTTGCATGCATGTATCATATATCCTATCTCTGATAGTAATTGGGTGAGTCCAGTGCAAGTTGTACCTAAGAAATCTGGACTCACAGTGGTAAAAAAATAAAACAGTGAACTTGTTCCCACTAGAGTTCAGAATAGCTAGAGAGTTTGCATTGATTACAGGAGATTAAACCAGGCTACTAGAAAGGATCACTTTCCTCTGCCGTTCATCGATCAGATGCTTGAACGGCTAGCTGGTAAATCACACTATTGTTTTCTTGATGGTTTCTCAGGTTATTTTCAGATCCACATTGCACCAGAGAATCAAGAAAAGACAACCTTCACGTGCCCTTTCGGCACTTTTGCTTACAGGAGGATGCTATTTGGTCTTTGCAATGCTCCTGACACATTCCAGAGATGCATGATTAGTATTTTTACTGAATATATTGAAAATTTCATGGAAGTGTTTATGGATGATTTAACTTTTTATGGCTCCTCATTTGATGCATGTTTGAATAGTTTGAATCTGGTTTTGAAAAGATGCATTGAAACTGACCTTGTTTTGAATTATGAAAAATGCCATTTTATGGTTGAACAGGGGATTGTTTTGGGGCATATCATTTCTGAAAAAGGTATTTCAGTAGATCCAACTAATATTGAGGTGATTTCTGCACTGCCTTACCCATCTTGCGTTTGCGAGATTCGCTCATTTCTTGGTCATGCAGGTTTTTACAGGCGCTTCATAAAGGATTTCAGCAAGATAGCTCTCCCTCTGTCAAACTTGTTGAAGAATGATGCCATTTTCAATTTTGATGATAACTGCAAAAATGCGTTTGATTTCTTGAAGAGAGCATTGACCTCCACTCCCATCATCCAGCCTCCTGACTGGACCCTCCCTTTTGAGATTATGTGTGATGCCTCTAACTATGCCGTGGGGGCGGTCCTTGCACAAAGGGTGGGCAAGGATGCCCATGTGATTTATTATGCTTCTAGAACTTTGGATGCTACACAGGCTAATTACACCACTACTGAAAAGGAACTTCTACCTATTGTTTTTGCTCTTGATAAATTCAGATCATATTTGCTAGGTTCCAAGGTTGTTGTTTTCACTGACCATGCAGCTTTAAAGTACTTGTTGAAGAAACCAGAAGCAAAACCGAGATTGATTCGGTGGATGTTGCTGCTCCAAGAGTTTAGTGTGGAGATCAAAGATAAGAGTGGAGCTGAGAATTTAGCGGCTGATCACTTGAGCAGAATAGAGAGGGATGAAGATCCTTCTCCCATTCAAGATGACTTTCCTGATGAGCAGCTTTTACAATTACATGGGCTAACTCCTTGGTTTGCTGATATTGTTAACTATCTTGTTGCTGGTGTTTTTCCGACAGGTGCAACTAGCTCACAAATTCACAAACTCAAGAGAGATGCCAAATATTATGTTTGGGATGATCCATATCTTTGGAAATCTGGTAGTGATCAGGTAATTAGGAGATGTGTCCCCGATTATGAGATTGAATCTATTTTGCATTTTTCTCATGCTTCTCAAGTAGGGGGACATTTTGGGCCACAGAAGACTGCAAGAAAAATCCTAGATTCAGGTTTTTATTGGCCTACCATTTTTAAAGATGCTTATGAGATTTACCGCACTTGTAAAGAGTGTCAGACAGCAGGAACAACCATCACTCGTAAGAGTGAAATGCCTCAGCAACCTATGCTTTTCTGTGAGGTGTTTGATGTGTGGGGAATTGACTTTATGGGTCCTTTCCCTGCATCTTTTGGTTTTCTCTACATTCCACTTGCTGTTGATTATGTTTCAAAGTGGGTGGAAGCTGTCCCCACTAGGACTAATGATTCTAGAGTTGTTGCAAATTTTGTCAGGTCCAATATTTTCTGCAGGTTCGGAATACCTCGTGCTATCATAAGTGACCAAGGCACTCATTTCTGTAACCGCACCATGGAAGCTTTACTCCGAAAGTATGGAGTTGTGCATAGGGTCTCCACTGCATATCATCCCCAAACTAATGGGCAAGCTAATATCTCAAACAGAGAAATCAAACAGATCTTGGAGAAAGTGGTGCAGCCAAATAGGAAGGACTGGAGCCGCCGTCTAGAAGACGCACTTTGGGCTCAAAGAACAGCTTTCAAGACACCAATAGGGATGTCTCCCTATAGACTTGTGTTCGGTAAGGCATGTCATCTTCCTGTAGAGATTGAGCACCGTGCTTATTGGGCGGTCAAAAGTTGTAATTTGGAAATGCAAAAAGCAGGCATTGAAAGGAAACTCCAATTACAACAGCTTGAAGAGCTTAGGTTAGAAGCCTATGAAAGCTCCCGAATTTATAAAGAGAAAACTAAGCACTTACATGATAAGATGATTTCTAGGAAGGAATTCTCTGTGGGCCAACAGGTTTTATTGTTTAACTCCCGCCTGAAAGTGATGGCTGGGAAACTTCGATCCAAGTGGATTGGCCCGTTTATTGTTACTGATGTTTTCCCTCATGGTGCAGTAGAAATAAAAAGTGCAGGTAGCAACAAGGTTTTTAAGGTTAATGGGCAGCGCTTGAAGCTGTTCCATGAGAGCTCGGTGCCTGAAGATGCAACCGTTGAAGAGCTCTCCTTGGAAGAGCCCACCTACACTACAACTTGATCAGGGAGCACCTTCTCCTTTCCCTCACTCTTATTTTATATCTATGTTCTTTCATTGAGGACAACGTATGTCTTAAATGTGGGGGAGGGAACCAATTGTTTTGTTTTTGTTTTGCTTTCCTTGTTTGTGTGCGAGTCTTGTGTCGGTGAGGTTGATGGATTTTAATTAAATTTATCATAGATTGATTGCATGATATTCGTTGACTGTTGATGATTTCCCCCTAGGTTTTGAAAATTGAAAATTGTTCCCCATGTGAAAAAAATTGAAAATTGAACTTTGAGATATTCTATTGTGATTGTATGATTTATGATAAGTTTGGGGTGAAGGGATGCACACACTAAGGATTGAATCTCGGTCAAACAATTTGCGAAAAATGTCCAGGTGAGGATTTGAGCCTCCAACATGTTTTTAATTGTGTGAATCACTTTTAAGCTGCACTTTCCCGAATTTGCTTGAATCTCTTCATGGTTTGCATGCTTATGTGGTTGCATCAAATGATTTAGGCAATTTTCTTTGAAATAACTACTTGGCCTAAAAGAACCATCCCTAATGAATGTTACCTAGTTAGACACATTGAGCCTAATAAGCCTATTGTTTCTTGATGACCTTATGCTATAAGCCAAAAATCTGGAAAAACCATGTTAACCCAATCTTAGGATTAGGAGAGCATGGATGCTTAGCAAGACAAGGGTTGTAAGAAACTAAGTTTGGGGTGGCTACATGGTTTGATATGTCATTCTGGGTTGAGAAAAATAAAAATAAAGGTTGGAGCCAAAGGCAAAGGAAAAAGAAGAAAAAAAAGAAAAGAACAAAATGTCAAAAAAAAGGGGTATTAGAAGAAAAAGGTTGTAGTCACCCAAAGCAAAAAGAAAAATGGAGAAAGGAATTTGAGTGGAAGTTCAATGTGTCAAAATGCTCATGCTCTCTTAGTTCCTAGGGACTTAAGCCTAGTACCTTTGAATATCCTACCTTTAGCTAGGCCCCATTACAACCTTTAAAAGACCTTTTGATGTTGCATGCATGTTTTCGCGGGAACTTTGTTGGAGACGAAAATCAAATTCATGGGAAGTGCTCTTGAAATGTGAAATTGAGTGAAAATTTGATAGCCTAGACAAATTGAGCGAATGAGTGAAATATTAAATGTCCTTGTGAGGAAGGCAATTGTTTGGAATTGGTGATCTCCCTTTTGTGTGTAACTTGGATCCTCAACTCAGATTACTGATTGCATGAATGATGGAATTCTCAATTGTTTAAAGTAAATGAATGTGGGGATTACATTTTTGCAAGGGGGGAAAACATTGAAGAAAAATTGTTTTGTTGAAATTGCATGAAATTTGTGAGAAATTGGTTGAATCTTTTAAGCTTGCCAAGTTTGAGTCCTTTTGAGTTTTAGTTTGCTTGGGGACAAGAAAAGTTTAAGTTTGGGTTATTTTGATAAGCCTCTAGCTCGACTAGTTTTATAACTAGATGGACCATGATTTTTGCACTAATCATTCGAGTTTAATCTCGTTTTAGCCCAAATTTGGATTTAATTGTCCTCAAGCAACATTTTGAGTCTCTTAAGTAGTTTTAGGATATTTTAGTTAATTTTGAGTCAAATAAAGCATTCACTGCTATTTCATGTTTTCAGGTTAATAAGAAGAGCAAAAAGGGAAGGACACTCAAGCAGAAGCCATCACGGCTAGGCCGTGACACTGGTCACGGCTGTGATGAGCTACCCATGAAGACCAGAAGGCATCACGACCCAGCCGTGATACCCATCACGGGCGTGATAAGAAGACCCTGAAAGTCAGAAAGCATCACGGCCCAGCCGTGATGCCCATCACGGGCGTGATGAGAAGACCCTGAAGATCAAAATTGATCACGGCCTAGCCGTGATGGAGGTCACGGCCATGACAGACCAGCACCCATGGACAGAATTGATCACGGCCTGGCTGTGATTGGCATCACGGCCGTGACAGACTGGAATTTGAATGCGCGCCCTTGGCAGAATGCGTCACGGCTTGGCCGTGAAGGCCGTCACGGCCGTGACGTGAATCCTGATCTATAAAAAGACATCAGGGCAGACGCAAAACATATAGAATTTTCACTGTTTACACTTCATTCCTAGGGTTTGTATTATGTTTGTAATGGAGAACTGATCACCAGGGATTAGTCTGCTGTAATCGGTTTCCGCCGACACTTGAGGTTCCATAATTCCCGATCAGTTTGCTTATCTCTTTCAATATTATGCTATATGCCTTGTTTGCTTAATTCAAGTTGTATAGAGTAAGTGTTGATTAATTTCGATGATTCTATGCTCCTACACCTTGATCGCGTTTGCTTAATTCGCGTGTGTTTGTCGTGTTTGCTTAATTCACTAGAGCTTCAATCCGTTTGCTTAATTCGGAAGTTAGGAACATATATCTCGTAGTGTCAATTGCGCTTGTCTAATTGCTACTACAATCGAAAAGAGATTAGAATCCGCTTAGGGCATGGAATTTATGTGAATCAATGATAGTTGGGAAACCGAGACAGCAGATTAATCGTTTCAACTTATTGATAATCACTTAATTGCATTGTTTTCTTAATTGAATTTTCAAATCTAACCCCCCCCAATCGACTTGTTGGTAGATAACAATCAAAGAGTCCTTGAGATACGATCACAGAGTCTCCTGGAGGTCCATACTAGTGCACAACAAGTCTTCTCGATTGCCATATAACGAGCCTCACAGGCGTTAAACTTCTTACTCAGATAGTAAATTGCTTGCTCCTTCCTGCCAGATTCATCATGTTGTCCTAGCATTGCCCCCATTGAGGTTGGCAATATGGTGAGATAGAGTAATAATGGACGACCTTGGGTAGGTGGTACCAACACTGGGGGATTCAGTAGATATGACTTTATCTTATCAAAGGCTTCTTGACAGTCATCATCCCATCTTCCTGGATTATTCTTCCTGAGGAGTTTGAAGATTGGTTCACATGTGCTAGTCAGATTTGCAATGAAGCGCGCAATATAGTTCAATCTTCCAATAAAACCCTTTACTTCACGCTCGTTCTTAGGTGCTGGCAGGGTTGAGGCGCAACTTGTACTTCCTTAGTCGCCCGAACAACTTTCTCAAAACTGCCACATGGCTTTCTCCTTCCTTGGACTTGGCCACTATATCATCGACGTATACCTCTACCTCCTTATGCATCATATCATGGAACAATGCCACCATAGCACGTTGGTAAGTGGCCCCCGCCTTCTTTAATCCGAAAGGTATCACTTTGTAACAAAAAGTTCCCCAAGGAGTGATAAAAGTTGTCTTTTCTTTATCTTCATTGTCCATGAGGATCTGATTGTACCCAGAATACCCGTCCATGAAAGAAAACCTGTGACTTCTGGCTATACTGTCTACAAGGACATCAATATGACGTAGGGGGAAATCATCCTTTGGACTGGCTTTATTCAAGTCTCGATAGACCACGCACATTCTGACCCGTCCATCCTTCTTTGGTACCGGAACAATATTAGCTACCCATTCTGGGTGTCTAGCTACTTCCAGAAAGTCAGCCTCCAACTGCTTGGTCACTTCTTCTTTGATCTTCAGTGACATCTTAGGATGCATTCTCCTTAATTTTTGCTTCTTTGGAGCCACATCTGGGTATAAGGGAATTTTATGCGTTGCTATCTCAGGATCTAAACCTGGCATATCTCTGTAGGACCATGCAAAAACATCCAGATATTCTTTGAATAGTGCAGCCATTTCTTCTCGCTCTAGGTTATCCACTATTTTCAACTCCTTCTTATCTTCCTCCGTTCCCATATTGATCACTTCTACAACTTCATCATTCGAGCTAATCCCTTCCTCTGACCGTTTCACCACTTTTATGAATTCTTCAATGTCTTCTTCCTCCTCATCGGATTCAAGATTGTATTCATCCGCGGCCGCGAGGGAATCAATAAATGAGCTTTCAAAGTTCCTCTCTTGAGGTAAATCTTTAGTGGAAGAAGTATTCCTGGAAGAAAAAATCAGGAATAGGAGAAGTATAGGCAAGGGTTTTATTTATGACAGAAAAGCTTAAACAAAATAAATAAATGAAAGAGAGAAAAGAAACGATGGAATCAAAAGGAAAACACCAGACAATGTGTTACATTCTCATTCATGTCTCAAAGAAAGTAAACATCAGTTCATAAATAGTACAATAAGATAATTACTTCATGGAAATAACATCAACAAACGGTTCAGATTGCCAATTGTTGAGAACTTCATTGCTAGCCGGGAGATAGATGACATGGTTCTCGTCCAGTTTTTCTTCAAGTGTGCTGATAGTGAAGTGAGGGAAAAATGACTTTGCGGGACTGATAACTCCAGCAGCTACTGGGAAAGTCTCCGTCAGGAGGGGAAGATGCTTTCTCTCACGCTCTTCTTCTTCCTTGTTCTCAAGGGTCATGAATCTCATCCCTTCTGTCAGGTTGGGCTGATACCCCAATCCGCGCCTTCCTTCTCTCACAGCCGCTTCAATTGGCCGAGAGATCCCTTGCAGCTGAGGCCCTAGGCCTTTTCCTCTTTGATACCTGTTCTTTTCCATGATGCGGACTACTACCTCATTCACATTCTTCATCGGGGGCTCCATTTTCTCGTTCTCTGACTTCAATACCTCAAAACTACGCAGTGAGTTATCGTCCATCCGCTCTGTGCTTTCCACGTAAGGTACTGTGGTGGGCTTTGTCAGCATGATTTCATATTCACCACGGACAGTAATAACGGATCCATCTTGGATATACTTCAAACACTGATGCAAAGTCGATGGAACCACTCCTGCTTCATGAATCCAAGGCCTCCCCAGAAGCATGGAGTAAGCTGGTTGGATTTCCATGACCTGAAAGAGGACAGGGAAAGAACTAGGC
This sequence comes from Sophora flavescens, assembly GCA_030762895.1. Taxonomy (NCBI): domain Eukaryota; kingdom Viridiplantae; phylum Streptophyta; class Magnoliopsida; order Fabales; family Fabaceae; genus Sophora; species Sophora flavescens. The sequence continues at coordinate 181,129,021 of CM061064.1, forward strand.
CCTATTTTGAGGGACATAATTATCTCTCCTAAGATTCCTCTTGCAGTCCCATCAAAGGCTCGCACAATCATTTCTTGTGGTGTCAAATCCGCCACGCTTATATTCAGCTGCTTGAGTGTGGTCATTGGAACCACATTCAACGCTGAACCACCATCTACAAGCACCTTGGCAATCACAAACCCATTACACTCTAGGGTGGTGTGTAAGGCTTTGGTGCTACTGCGGGTTTTCGAGGCCATTTCATCTTCCGAGAAAGTAATCATGTTGACATGCCTGATTGGGTCCATCATATTTACCACATTTTCCGGAGTGACGTCAGGTTTGACATACGCTTCATTCAACACCTTCAATAATGCCTTGCGATTCAATTCTGATGTCAAGACAAGCGACAAAAGAGATATCCTTGCCGGAGTTTTCTTCAACTGTTCTACTACATCATATTCACTTTGCTTCATGATCTTCAGAAACTCTTCTTCTTCCTTCCCTTTTCTTTCATCCATAGTTTTCTCTTCTTCGTCTTCCTTCATCATTTTTTCTTCAGCAGGGGTGTAGCATCGCCTGCTCCTTGTAATGCCTCCAAGTCTCACAATATTCGTAACTTGGACCTTCGAGGTCTCCCCCGCAGCTCCAGTTAGTTCAACTTTCTGTTCATAATTCCATGGCACAGCACGTGTATCAGCATAGGCAAAAGGATTTGGTTTGCTCACCCATATGATGACTTTTTCTGGGTCTGAAGGTTTGTTCATGGGTGGTACTCGGAGTACAACTTTTTCGGCTACGTTGACTTCCTCCGCAGCACCTCGTCTGGCTTGAATCACCCCCAAGGTGAGTAACCTCTGAACCTAGGCTTTGAAATCCCAACAAGTTTCGATATCGTGCCCCACTTGCCCATGATGATAGTCACACCTTAGATCCTTGGCATATCCCATTTCTTCTCTTGGAATCCTCACTGGTGTAACAATGTGGTATCCCACCTTCTTCAGTTCTTCGAAAATCTTCTGCATTGGTACTCGCAGTTCCAGCACTTTCCTGATTGGGGACCCTGTTACCTCCAAATTGTTTACTCTATTTCCAACATTATGATCCAGGATTGGATTCTTAATGATATTAGGCCCGACCTCTTCTTCGAATCCTAGCCTCCCACAAGCAATCAATTTTCTTACTGCTGTTTTAAACGCCTCGCAATCCTCAATAGAATGCCCTGTGACATCCATATGATATTTGCAAGTCTGATTTGGATTGTACCAAGCAGGAAATGGTGGTTCTAAGGGACGTACAGGGTTTCCCGCAATCAAGTGGCGATCAAACAAATGTTGGAATAAATCCGCATTGGAGATGGACAATTTCGGGAAGGGTGGCAGATTTGGACTTTGGAAACGTCCTTGGTTTGGGAAGTTTGGGCGAGGCGGAGGATAATTTGGGCAGTTTTGTGGGTAAGTGTTGATTTGTGAGGATGGGTAAAGCGGGGTTTGTTTCTGGTACGGGATATGTTGGTTAGGGTTATAGGGTGCTTGGTACTAAGGATTAAAATTCCGCTGGTGTTGTACATAATTCGCCTCAACTTCCTTCTTCTTTGGTTGAAATCCCTTCCGGGATGCGCTTCCTTCACCATCATTCATGGGGAGCTTTCCAGCTCTTGCCAGAAACTCAATCCTTTCACTGGAGGCGATCAAGTCAGAGAAATCTTTGTAGGCGGCCCCAGTCATGGCCCCTATAAAAGGTGTTCCAAGGGTTCCTATAGAAAGTATGAGCACATTTCAGATAAGGTTAACGAGGGCTGAACTTGTGCAGCCAAACTCCTCCATCTTTGGGCATATTGCTTGAAGGGCTCCTCACTTCTTTTCTGCAGTGTGGTCAATTGTTCACGACTTGGGGCTGCATCCAGGTTAAATTTGTACTGGTCCATAAATAAGTCAGTCAATTCCGTCCACCGTGAGATCTTGGAATGGTTAAATTGAAGGTACCATTCTAAGGCGAGGCCAGTCAAACTTTCATTGAAAAAGCTGATAAGGAATTTGTCATCCTTGGACCAGATCGCCATCTTGGTGGCGTAACTAATGAGGTGAAATCGTGGGTTCCCACTCCCATCATATTTGGAGAAGTCAGGAATCTTGAAGTCTTTGGGGATCCCGACATCAGTGGCGGGACAGAGCTCTTCTATCTGGAGAGGGCCGTAGGTACTCGGGCCTTTTATCGCTTTTATCCGCTCTTCCATTTTCTCCATCCATTCATCTCTCATCTTATCCTTACCAGCCCGGACTCCCGCTGACTGGCTATGAGTAGACACATGTGGTTGCTCCCACGTCGACGCGGTGTAGCCCAGGACTTCATGATAAGCGTTTTCAAAAGGAGGGTATCCTTCTCCAATGGGAAGTGTGATTGGTGTCTTGTGATGTGTCTGGTCGGGTCCAGACGCTCCCTGAATGAGACCCGTGTTAACGTTTGAAAACATCGGTGTTGTTATCACAGAGGAAATTTGCTGCCTACCAGGTTCAATTGCCTCCTTGTTCACGCTGAGAATGCTGAGAGATTCCCTCATATCTTGTAATATGGCTTCTAATATTGCTTGGGTTTCAGTCATCTCGCTCATTCTTCCCCTCACATCATCTATCTCAGAGCTTAGATTTCTTCCTTCTTCAGACGCATTGGTAGCCATCCTGGTCCGAGATCTGGTAACGTGAACTCGGGTTTGGTTGGTATTACCTTTCCTAGGTCGCGCAATGGTTCCTAAATCCTCAGAAGGATGCGACTATGGTAAGCAAATAAGAAAAACTCATTAGTTAATCCAAAATTTTGTGTGTGTGTATACATGCATGTGCAAGTTATCATCCTTTGTTCGATCGTGAGGGTACTATCAAGAAGACTGTCGTATACACCAATAGCAAGAGAACTCATCCTGCAATCAAATCTAGTGGTATGGTTCCCTCTAGTTTGAATGCAGTTGGTGTCAAGCCCAAGGGAGAATCTGCTCCTCGATGGGTCACACCCGTACTAGCAACATCCTTATTTTTACACAAAACACGTCGTTTTTAGGGTAAAAATATAGTTGATGACGTATCTAGGGGAGAATGCACTCCTCGATAGATATCATCTAAAAAATTCTCACAGATACGGATGAAAACTCCCACTTCATTATAAATATTTCGATACAAATCATAGGTCTTTGATCAAAAAAGTATATTGATGGTTTCCATCCTTCTCCGAGGTCTGCAAAGTTCTATGTTAAGAGCGTCATCTTCTTTTTCCTGAATCCTCTGGCAAGTTTCCCAAAATGATTGAAGAATTCGGTCACCTTCGGTGGAAGTTGAAGGAAATGGTTCACACGCATGTGGATGGGTGCCTCTTCAAACCGCTCCACCAGCTGGGAAGTGTGATATTGGAGCTCATCATCACGTCCTCGTACTTTCTCTTCCATGCTTCCTTTTCATTCATTATATCTTTCACCACCAATTTCCATCCTTTTACCCATTCTGCGTGACGTTGAGCTTCAACCCTTTCAGAGTCTTTTACCTTGTTTCTGAGCCAATCTTCTCTCATGTTGGCTTCTGCCAGTAGCTCACGATACTTGGCTGCTTCATTCCATCCTCGATCAGAGTACACTTCTGTTTGGGCTAAGGATTCCTGCAGGGATTCAACCCTCCCTTCTAGTATATGTATCGTTTCAATGTGATCCCCTACACTTGTCTCAAGCTCTTTTTTCTTCTTTTGAAGCTTGACAAGCATCTTCTCTTGACATCCTATTTTTACCAGCAGCTCCTGAATTTCTGCTTCTTTGTCTTTTCTTGCCCTTTTCATCCGATTTGGGGCTTCATGGGCATCAGCACACTCATTCTTCAAATGCTCAATTTGTAAATTCAGCTTCTGCACTTGTGATGAGTGTGATTTCTCCTCATTTTCCATGTACATTTTGCATGCATTTTCATGTAGTTTAGGCATATTTAATTTGATTTTTAGTTAGTTTTTATCTTGGAACAGATGAGGCGGTTTTGTGGTGTTGTTTTGCAGAAATTAAGGATTAAATGCCCAAGATGAGCCATGATGGAGCTTGGATGAAGATAAAGCTTGAAAAGAGAAGAAAATGAACCAAGCAGAGCCCATCACGGCCTAGCCGTGATGACCATCACGGCCGTGATCGAGAAATAACTGAAGAGAAAGATGGCAAAAGTCAGAAACTGTCACGGCCTAGCCGTGATGCCCATCACGGCCGTGACAGGCCAGCTGAACCAGACCCTTAAGAGGCAGAACTGATCACGGCCTAGCCGTGATGAGCATCACGGCCGTGATGCTCCAGAATTTGAAAGCGCGCCCTTGGCAGAACACGTCACGGCCTGGCCATGATGGCCATCACGGCCATGACACGCGCCCAAGTTATAAATAGGCACCTGGGAAGAACAGAAAAAGGCATCCAGAACCCTGAAACATACTCTCTGGCTGCTGTGGCTGCTGTGGATCCTTCCATGGAGTTCTTTCCTTCCTTTATTCCTATTTCTTTTATTTTGTTTTTCTCTTTGATTATGTGTAGCTAAACCCCCTCTTGTTGGGGTTAGATGAAGGCTTTTCTGAACTTGTTTGTCTCATGACTTGATTGTAATACAAATTCCTATTTCTTTATGAGTATTTGATTCCATGCTTAATGCTTTCCTAGGTTTGATCATCCTTGGAATGATTTGTTGCTTTGATAGACAATTGAAAGATTGATGTTAAGGCATGCTCATGAATCAAATGCCAAGTAGTTCATGAACCTAGACATAGGTCTTGGGGTGTTTTCAATCTTATAAGTCTTGGTTCTTTATGCGAAATCTCATGTCAATCCACCTAAGACATTAGGGTTTAATTTGGGGTTTTAGGCTCATTCCACCTAAGACATTAGGGTTTGAGTATTTCAGAAGATTTGATTGTCATAATTGAATTAGGAATTATGTTATTAATCATTTCATTTCAATCAAGGGAGGATTAGCATAGTCTAACCCTGACAATTTCATCCATTTGTCAACCTCATCTCTTTTTCCTGTTAAGTGTTTGCAAAAATTCCTAAAAGACCAAAAACATTTTATTCTTGTTTGTTTTGTTACATGCTAGAACTCCCTTCCATCCAAACGATCGCCTAGATAGTAGTCTAATTTGCGAAGTGGTACTTGTCCACGATCCCTGAGAACGATATCCGGTCTCGCTACCGTATTACTTGTACGACTAGGTATACTTGCCTAGAAAATCGTATCAACTTGTCTTTGGCGCCGTTGCCGGGGATCGGTGTGCCAATATCACGAGTACCAAAGGGGACTCCTAATTTAGGCATTTTTTTCTTAGCTTTTCTACTACTGTTTTTTTTTTTTTTTTTTTGCTGTTTAGGATTGTCCACTTGAAGCTTGATTTGTACTTGCTATATTTGTTGTTGGTCTGCTCTGTTTGCTCCTTGTATGCGAGGTACAATTGACCCAGGTGAACTTCAATTCAACCCTGAGATCGAGAAGCTTTGTAGAAAGAATAGAAAGGAAGCCAAAGCAAGGAAGAATAGAGGAGAAGCATCTTCTAGAGTACAGGAACCACAAGTTGAGTTACGAAGTGTGCAAGTATCGCAAGTTGAAGCATCAATTATCACCATGGCTGACAACAATGAACAAAGGAGGACAATGGGGGACTATACTTCCCCCAAAGTCGATAGATGTGGAACTCCAATTGTTAGACCTGCAGTGGCTTGTAACAACTTTGAGATAAAGGCATCACTTTTCAATCTTGTGCAGTAAAATCAATTTGGAGGTTTAGAGAGTGAAGACCCTCATTCTTACATTGGCACATTTATTGAGTTGTGTGATACTATCAAGCTGAATGGAGCGTCTGATGAGGCTATTCGTTTAAGGCTTTTCCCTTTCTCTTTGAGGGATAGAGCTAAGTCATGGCTTCAATCCCATCCTCATGGGAGCATTATTACTTGGAATGATTTGGTGAGCAAGTTCTTATCTCGTTTCTTCCCTCCATCAAGAATGATCAAGTTGCGATCAGAGATCAATGCTTTTGCACAAAGGGATGGTGAATCACTTTATGAAGCATGGGAGAGGTTCAAATCTTTGCTTACCGCTTGTCCAAATCATGAGTTAGAAACATGGCAGCAAGTTGCAACCTTTGTCAATGGTCTCAACCAAAATTCTCGAAGCATGATTGAAGCGGCTGCAGGTGGAACATTGAGTCAAAAGACACCCGATGAAGCGAAGGTCTTGATTGAAACTATAGCTAATAATGATTATCAAATGCCTAGTTCTCGATCATTGGTCAAGAGAGGTGTTTTGAAGCTTGATGAAATTGGTGCTCTTAAGGCGCAAATGGTCATTCTTACCAAGCAATTGGGGTCCGTTCAACTACAAAATTCTCAATTACAAGGGGTCCAAGTTCAAGCCGTCTCAGTGTGTGATTTCTGTGGAGGTAACCATGCCAATGGTAACTGTGAAATTATTGTGGTTGGAGGTTCGGGGCAAGAAGAAGTGAACTACATGGGAAACCAAGGGCCTAAGCATGATCCTTTCTCTAACACCTACAATCCGGGGTGGCGTAGCCATCCTAACTTTGGTTGGAGACAAGGGCAAGGCTCAAGTTCTCAAGCAAAGCCTCCTCAAGAGAATTCAAGCAATTTAGAGAATATGCTAGCCCAATTCATGCAAGCAACTCAAGCTAATATGAAGAATCAAGAAGCCTCCATCAAGAATCTAGAGCACCAAATAGGCCAATTGGCAAGGCAAATGATGGAGAGACCTCAAGGACAATTGCCGGGAGATACCGAGAAGAATCCAAGGGAGGATTGCAAGGCAATTACTACAATAAGTGGGAAGGTAGTAGTCCCACAAGAAAAAAATGAAGAGAGAAAAGAAAAGAGAATTGATGAGGGAGTTGATGAGGCGATCATTGAAGATGCAACTAATGAAGAACGAGAGACTTCCTAAGCCACTACCTCTAGTCCTATTGTTGTTGAAGAACCAAGGAGAGAAAAACTGGTGGATGAAGAGTTTGCAAGAAAGAAGACTAAAAGGCAAATTCTTGAAGAAGTTGACAATCCTAAGGAGCTGCCACCGTATTTCAAGATACCCTATCCTCAAAGGTTGAAGAAGGAGGTAAAGGATCAACAATTCTCTAAGTTCTTGGATGTGTTCAAAAAGCTGTAAATCAACATCCCTTTTGCCGAAGCTCTTCAACAAATGCCTTCCTATGCCAAATTTATGAAGGAGATTCTTTCTAACAAGAGGAAGTGGAAGGAGGAGACGGTCATGCTCACGGAAGAATGTAGCGTCATACTCCAAAGGAAGTTACCGGTGAAGATGAAGGATCCGGGTAGCTTTACTATTCCATGCGCTATTGGTCATTTGAATATTGGAAGAGCCTTGTGTGATCTTGGTGCAAGTATCAATCTTATGCCTCTCTCCATTTTCAAGAAGTTGGGAATTGGTGAAGTCAAGCCAACCAGGATTTCTCTCCAATTGGCGGATCGCTCCATTACGTATCCTTATGGTGTAGTGGAGGATTTATTGGTAAAAGTAGACAAGTTCATCTTCTCGTTAGACTTTGTGGAGTTGGATATTGCGGAAGATAGTGAAACTCCATTGATTCTTGGAAGGCCATTCCTAGCCACGGGTAAGGCTTTGATCGATGTAAATCAAGGGAAGTTGGTGCTTAGAGTCCAAGATGAAAAGGTCACCTTCAATGTTTTTGAAGCAATGGGACATCCAAGTGACAAAGATACATGTATGAGTGTGGACCTTGTGGAATCATTGACTGACAAGAGTATGCAACAAACGTTTGAAGATTCATTGGAAGCGGCTCTTATGGTTGAGAATATAGAAGAAGAGATATGTGAGGAATAAGTTGAGTTCATGGTTAAATCCCTTGAGGCTTGCCTAGTTCTGAATGATGATGAAGACAAAGTTGTGGAGGATGTGCGGATTGAAGACAAGGGTGAGACACCTAAGCTAGAGTTGAAGGAACTCCCATCCCATCTCCATTATGCTTTCCTTGGAGTGAATTCTTCATTCCCGGTGATCATTAGTAGCGGATTGAAATCCTTAGAGGAAGAGAAGTTGTTGAGAGTGCTTAGGGAGCACAAATCCGCAATTGGGTGGTCTATGTCCGACTTGAAAGGGATAAGTCCCTCATTTTGTATGCACAAAATCCTTTTGGAAGAAAACTTTAAGCTAGTCAGACAACCCCAAAGAAAACTTAACCCAAACATGAAAGAAGTTGTAAGGAAGGGGGTTGTGAAGCTTTTGGATGCAGGTATAATCTATCCAATCTCCGGTAGTCCATGGGTGAGTCCGGTCCATGTTGTTCCTAAGAAAGGGGGGATGACGGTTGTTGCAAATGAAAAAAATGAACTCATTCCCTCAAGGACCGTTTCCGGATGGAGGGTGTGTATTGACTATAGAAGATTGAATGAGGCTACAAGAAAAGATCATTTTCCCTTGCCTTTCATTGATCAAATGCTAGAGAGGCTGGCGGGCCATGCCTTTTATTGCTTCCTTGACTGATACTCAGGGTATAACCAAATTGTGGTTGACCCAAAGGACCAAGAGAAGACTGCTTTCACTTGTCCCTATAGCGTCTATGCATATCGGAGGATGCCATTCGGGTTGTGTAATGCGCCCGCCACTTTTCGAAGGTGCATGCTTTCCATATTTTCTGATATGACTGAAAAATTCATTGAGGTATTTATGGATGATTTTTCCGTATTTGGTAATTCTTTTGATGATTGTCTGAAAAATCTTGCATGTGTTTTGAAAAGATGCCAAGAAACTAACCTTGTTCTAAATTGGGAAAAATGTCATTTCATGGTTATGGAATGTATAGTTCCTGGTCATAAGATTTCATCATGGGGGATAGAAGTTGATAAGGCAAAAATTGAAGTAATCGAAAAACTCTCCCCTCCCATAAATGTAAAAGGTGTTAGAAGCTTCTTAGGGCATGCGGGTTTCTATAGGAGATTTATAAAAGACTTTTCAAAGATTGTGAAACCCTTGTGCAAACTTTTGGTAGTTGATACTCCTTTTGTGTTTGATGATGATTGCATGCATGCTTTCCAACTTTTAAAGGAAAAACTCACCACCGCACCGGTCATTGCACCTCCAGATTGGAGTTTGCCATTTGAGTTAATGTGTGATGCAAGCGACTATGCGGTGGGAGCCATTTTGGGTCAGAGGAAAAATAAAGTGTTGCATGTTATTTACTATGCTAGTCGTGTGCTGAATGATGCTCAATTGAACTATACCACGACTGAAAAAGAATTGCTTGTTGTTGTGTTTGCATTTGATAAGTTTAGATCTTACTTGATTGGCTCTAAAACTATTGTGTACACTGACCATTCTGCTTTGAAGTATCTCATGACTAAACAGGATGCCAAGCCAAGGCTCATTAGGTGGGTACTATTGCTCCAAGAATTTGATTTAGATATAAAGGACAAGAAAGGAGTGGAGAATGTGGTAGCCGACCATTTGTCTAGGCTTCCACCAGCAAATGTTCAAGCAAAAGATGAGTTGCCAATTCAAGAAGAATTCCCGGATGAGAGGTTGTTTAGAGTGCAAGTGGCACCTTGGTTTGCGGACATTGCAAATTACAAGGCCGCCAACAAGATTCCGAAGGACTTCAATGCACAACAAAGGAAGAAGCTCATCCGTGATGCTAAATACTATGTATGGGATGAACCTTACCTTTTCAAAAGAGGTTCGGATGGAATTATTAGAAGATGTATTCCAGAAGAAGAGATTAATGGGGTTTTGACTCATTGCCACAACTCACCTTATGGAGGACACTTTGGTGGTGAGAGAACCGCCATGAAAATCTTGCAAAGTGGTTTGTTTTGGCCTACCATCTTTAAAGACTCTAGAGTTTGGGTGATGAAGTGTGACAAGTGTCAAAGAACCGGAAGTATATCCAGGAGAAATAAGATGCCCTTGAAGGGTATTTTAGAGGTGGAGCTCTTTGATGTGTGGGGGATCGACTTCATGGGTCCTTTCCCATCATCCCACAACAACAAGTATATTCTGGTTGCGGTTGACTATGTGAGTAAATGGGTAGAAGCTATCCCAACTATGAAAGATGATGAAAAAACAGTGGTCAGTTTTGTGAGGAAGAATATTTTTACTCGATTTGGAACCCCCAGAGCCATTATTAGTGATGGGGGTACTCATTTTTGCAACAAAGAGTTCAATGCGGTGCTTGCCAAGTTTGGGGTCAATCATAAAGTTGCCACACCATACCACCCGCAAACCAGTGGAAAAGTGGAGTTGTCCAATCGGGAATTAAAGAGGATCTTGGAGAAGACAGTGAATAATGCAAGAAAGGATTGGGCAAAGAAGCTGGATGATGCACTTTGGGCCTATCGGACTGCATATAAAACACCTATTGGTATGTCACCCTACCAATTAGTGTTTGGAAAATCATGTCACCTTCCGGTAGAGCTCCAACATCGTGGTTTTTGGGCGGTAAAAGCCATGAACTTTGATACGAAGTTGGCTATGGACAAGAGACTATTGCAATTGAATGAGTTGGATGAATTTCGACTGTTGGCATATGAGAGTACAAGAATCTACAAGGAAAGAACAAAGTTTTGGCATGATAAGTACATTCTTCCCAAGCATCTTGAAGAAGGCCAATCAGTTTTGCTCTTTAATTCACGTCTCAAGCTATTTCTGGGCAAGTTGAGATCAAGGTGGTCGGGTCCATTCTATGCCAAGTCAGTTTCTCCATTTGGTGCTGTTGAATTGGAAGATCCAGCGTCCGGAGACACTTTCACAGTTAATGGGCAAAGGCTCAAGCACTACCTTGGAGGAGACGTTGATCGTCAAACAGTCTCCATCCCTCTTAAAACACCCTCTTAGAGACCATCTGCCGTCAAGCTAGTGACGTTAAAGAAGAGCTTATTGGGAGGCAACCCAAGTTTTCGTTTCTTTTTCAATTTGTTTTTGAATTTAACTCTTGAATAATTTGAGAAGATCAAGAGGTTTGTTAAGTGTTTTCAGGGTAAGAAGGAAGGGGAAACAAAGTCAGCAACCATCACGCCCAGGCCGTGACACTGGTCACGGCCGTGATGAGCTACCCAGAGAAGTCAGAAAGGATCACGGCCTGCCCGTGATCAGCATCACGGGCGTGAAGAGAGGTCCCTGAAGATCAAAGAGCATCACGGCCTGGCCGTGTTGGAGGTCATGGCCGTGACAGGCTTCTTCCTATGGACCAGAATTGATCACGGCCTGGCTGTGACACTGGTCACGGCCGTGACCCATCTTCCACCATTTCTTTGACTAGGCATGTGAGCCAGCACCCGCTACCACCTCGATGAGTTGTTCCAATTTTCTTTTTCCTCTCTCCGACTTGATTATTTACATTGGGGACAATGTAAGTTCTTAAGCTTGGGGTAGGGGTATTTTTGTACATTTTTGTATTTTTGCATTTTGCTTGTTGCATTCATATAGGCATAGTTTGCATGATCACATGATTTGATTGCCCCTTGCTAAGATTATGCATCCAATTGTGAGAACTGAGTGCCCAATAATTTGAGATAGTGAATTTTTGAACCCAATTTTGTTTTCATTCTTGTGATAAGGCTACAAATAATAAAATTCTTGAGATGATCGTTGATAGTTGATGATTAGCATATGGTGCCTTAGATTTCTGCTTCTCACTAATTTTTGAACTACTAAAATGTGAGACTTTGAGCCAAAAAGGGGGTACTCACTAAATCTACCACATTCTTTATGACAGAGTGTTACTCCTCTTGGATTGTTTTCTCTAGAACTTGACTTGAAACCGTTTTGAAGCTTAAAAATTTTTGAAAACATTTTTGAAAATGATTGAAGCACTAGGTATTTTTCCAGCCTTCTGAGCTTTGAATGACTAAATGCTACCCCTTAGTTGCCCAACTTTGAGCCTGAAAGAATAAAATGCTTTTCTTGGTACCTTGAATTACTTTGATGAATATGCTTGGCATGGCACCTTTTAAAGTATTACCAAAAGGGTAGAAAGGTAGTTGAAAAACTATGGGATGAGAAAAGTAGAAAAATATTTCTCTTGAGTTGAAAATCTCCCCTTCTCCAAAAAAAAACAGAAAAGAAAAGAAATATATATAGAGAGAGAAGGGGATGACAAAAAGAAAGTGAGAAATAAAAAGAAAGAAAGAAAGGTGGTGAAATGAATCAAAACCCAAAAAGGTATTTTAGAAGGTGTCATGCTTTGCAATGCTTGATATTTTGTGTAGCCTTTTGAAATTTCCTTTCCTTGATTTCCCCACCTAACAATTAATCCTATGGCTCCGTTACAACCAAAGTAAAAGACCTCTTGGTTCTTAGATGTTTTCATTAATAAAGTAGAGATTTGGTTAATAGTCAAGCTTATGGTAGAATTCATTCCTTGAGGTAATTGAGCGAATTGTTATATTCCCTAAACACTTGAGTGAGGTGAGAAAGAGTGCCCGAATTAGTGAGAATATCAGGCTAGGAAACCTAAGCTTCTAATTGGACTTGAAATTGATTGTCTCTTGGTGAATTATTTGAAAATGCCTGTTACTTGGATTAAATTCTCGGGTTCTTGGTTCACTATCCATGTTCTGAATTTTTTCATCCTCTGGCCTTGGTGATTGCTTGAGGACAAGCAAAGTCTTAAGCTTGGGGTGATTTGATGAGTGTGATTTCACCTCATTTCCATGAACATTTTGCATGCATTTTCATGTAGTTTAGGCATATTTAATTTGATTTTTAGTTAGTTTTTATCTTGGAACAGATGAGGCGGTTTTGTGGTGTTGTTTTACAGAAATTAAGGATTAAATGCCCAAGATGAGCCATGATGGAGCTTGGATGAAGATAAAGCTTGAAAAGAGAAGAAAATGAACCAAGCAGAGCCCATCACGGCCGTGATCGAGAAATAACTGAAGAGAAAGATGGCAAAAGTCAGAAGCTGTCACGGCCTAGCCGTGATGCCCATCACGGCCGTGACAGGCCAGTTGAACCAGACCCTTAAGAGGCAGAACTGATCACGGCCTAGCCGTGATGAGCATCACGGCCGTGATGCTCCAGAATTTGAAACCGCGCCCTTGGCAGAACAAGTCACGGCCTGGCCGTGATGGCCATCACGGCCGTGACACGCGCCCAAGTTATAAATAGGCACCTAGGAAAAACATAAAAAGGCATCCAGAACCCTGAAACGTACTCTCTGGCTGTTGTGGCTGCTGTGGATCCTTCCATGGAGTTCTTTCCTTCCTTTATTCCTATTTCTTTTATTTTGTTTTTCTCTTTGATTATGTGTAGCTAAACCCCCTCTTGTTAGGGTTAGATGAAGGCTTTTCTGAACTTGTTTGTCTCATGATTTGATTGTAATACAAATTCCTATTTCTTTATGAGTATTTGATTCCATGCTTAATGCTTTCCTAGGCTTGATCATCCTTGGAATGATTTGTTGCTTTGATAGACAATTGAAAGATTGATGTTAAGGCATGCTCATGAATCAAATGCCAAGTAGTTCATGAACCTAGACATAGGTCTTGGGGTGTTTTCAATCTTATAAGTCTTGGTTCTTTATGCGAAATCTCATGTCAATCCACCTAAGACATTAGGGTTTAATTTGGGGTTTTAGGCTCATTCCACCTAAGACATTAGGGTTTGAGTATTTCAGAAGATTTGATTGTCATAATTGAATTAGGAATTATGTTATTAATCATTTCATTGCAATCAAGGGAGGATTAGCATAGTCTAACCCTGACAATTTCATCCATTTGTCAACCTCATCTCTTTTTCCTGTTAAGTGTTTGCAAAAATTCCTAAAAGACCAAAAACATTTTATTCTTGTTTGTTTTGTTACATGCTAGAACTCCCTTCCATCCAAACGATCGCCTAGATAGTAGTCTAATTTGCGAAGTGGTACTTGTCCACGATCCCTGAGAACGATATCCGGTCTCGCTACCGTATTACTTGTACGACTAGGTATACTTGCCTAGAAAATCGTATCAACTTGTCTTTGGAGCGTGATAATGGTTACTTCGGCAGCTTGGTCTTTCTCATAAAAAATCCTCATTTGAGCTTTTAAAACTTCGATCTCTTTCAACATTTGATCTTTGGTTAGGGGATTGTTTTCTTTATGGAGAGGGGATGTAGGTCTTGGAGGAAAACCTCTTCTTGCCTTTCTCCATGCTTCATATCTTTTTGTGTGAGCTATGATTTGCCTTCCTAATTCCTCTGGTCCCTTTACATGAATATCATTCCATGCTGACCTCACTGTTATCGTTTGACTTTTGATGCCTTCACCTTCTTGGTATAGGAAGAATATCCCATCGAGCAGCTGTTTGGGGGGGTTCATCCTGTGTCTACTTGAGTTGACGCATCACCAAAGCTGGTGAGTATGACACACAACCTCTTGGACCCATTAATGGGACATTTGACAAACTTCCACAGCTGAATACAACCGAATCTCCATTATACCGTGGACACATCCAACTAATTGATCGAGGGTCGATCTGACCAAACTCTTGTTTCCACTCGTATGGTTTACGTGGCTTTAGTTGCATGCGAGTGAACCCTTTCAGCGGGTCATCTGTTCTATCAATTTTATCACGAGCGTACAAGTGAGTCATGATCCAAACATACAACATTAATGCACAACATCGCAGTTTCCCTTGTTGATTCTGATGACAAACCTGTAGGGAGAGGAAGGTTTCATCTAAGATAGCAGGGACCGGGTTCACACCATATTCTTCGACCCTATAGAAAACATTCATGGCTGACTGATCAATCAGATCTGGTACAAAAGGAAAGAGCACCAAACCATATATCATGAGGGCTAGTACTTTTTTGAAAGTAACCCATCGTTGTTGCTGGCCCAGCTTGTTGAGGTACACCTCCAAAAACCGCCTCTTCAACCCTTTGGTGGTTCCCTTTTCTGTTTTCTCTATCTGTCCCAGGTTGAAGCTCCAACAGACTTGCTATCTTCCAATCTGTTACATATTGGCCATAATACATGTAGAAGCGAGTCTTCTTTTGAATGGGCAGTCTTAGCATATAAGCATACTCTTCCATGGTTGGAGTGATATCCAAGTTAGGAAATTCAAAACACCTCAAAGCTGAGTTCCAATATTGGGCCAATGCACTTAGAGCGGGAGCTTCCACTGGAACACGCAACAGGTCTAATATTCTACCATACTTGCTGGCAAAGTCTGAGCGTGCTTTTTCTGACATTTGCTGGCCGAGTTCACATAGTCTCTTCACGTCATTAAGTGTCACATCGATCTTGATATTTTTCTTGGGACAACTCGCGTTGCTAGTACTCTTTTCTGAACCAAACTTTTCCATGGTTCTTGCTATAAGGTGAATACCAAAATCTTCCAACAAAGAGACACAACGAAAAAAATGAGTATAGTGAAACAAATATATCTTGCATGATTCATGTTTCATGGACCCAATGGGGTTGAAAACCTTGATGGGTATGCATTACCTTCATTATGACATAACGCCTATTAGGTGTGCAGTAATATTCGAATATGTCGTTCAGGTTTCGGGCAGCAATGTGATACCCCTAGTTTTGTGAATATTCACAATGAGTATGCATGACAATTTATGCTTATGATAATAGAGAGAGGCAAGAAAAGTACGCCCCCTTTTGCCCTGAGCCAAGTAAAACCTAAGGATGGACACGCCTTAAGGTTAGGACTCTAAACAGGTTGGCCACTAGGTCTGCTCTACTAGTGAGAGTTGGGACGGGTCTAGACCTCTAAAAGTCATGGTCCCCAGATTGCCCTCATAAGAGTATGATTCATGAATCTAGCCACAAGTAGGGATAAACCCTCTCAATATGACTATTCCACGATCTCATGTACAATCTGAGTGGTGAACTGACAAGTATTAGGGAGGTACAAGACCTCTTCAATAACAACGTCAGAGCACCGCCTAATCCTTGGGTTTTTGGGAAAGCTCGGGTATAGAGCTAAGTGTGTGTGAAATATGTGATAGTGATGTGTGTGAAGGGGGCATACAAACCTGTAACACTTAAAGATGAAAATAAAAAGAAAAGACAAGAAAAACCTGCAAAACAAAAACATAGGTATATAAAAATGGTTATAAGTCCTCTAACCTATTGTTAAGACATGGAAAGAAAGAGAAGATAGGGGGAGGAAACAAAAACATTGTTAGTGAAACATATATAACAATAACATGAATTAAAAAGTATGTACAACTAATTCTTCTCATTTAAATAAGAGGACAATCCAAACAAACATCACAAAAATATAAACATTTTTAGTTTTGTCATTTAATTATTGTAAGGAATAAAAACAGAAGGATACAGCCATGAAAAGTAAAACAAATAAGCTACCAGTTACTAAAAATTTACAAAACCAATTTTTATGGGCTTGACTCTCTTAAAAGAACTCCCCAGTGTAGTCGCCATCTGTAGCGACCAAGAAAAAAATACTAGTTTTTCCTTTTAGAGGGAAAACATAGAGTCGTCACCAACTTTATTTAATTTCGGGAAAGTTGGAAAACCCTTCAAGAAGAAGCTTCGGGTTCGGGAATCGATTATGTCTAGGGAAGGCATGGAAACTTAACCCCACGGCACCCTGGAACATCCATAAATGGTTACCCAAAATTAGTTGTGTAAATTATTAGTAACTTTGAAATATTTGTTTTACCCGTTGTGAATCTCTTTATTAAAACTAAAATGAGACTGAACATGGCACGTAAGTCCACAGGGCAACTTCTAAGTCTTGAAAGGTTGAACATGACACTTGTCATAGGGCAACCCGAAAATAGGGTTGTTTTAATCAAGTGATCATCCTCTATTTTTTATGTAAAATAAATAATTTTTATCTCTTGAAAATGGGACAGAAACGTAGAAATGAAGATTTTTACCAACTTATTCAGAGAACAGAAGTACAGAGAAATAAGAGTGTCAAGAGAAATTTATTAATAATGTCAACGAAAAGAACAAAGATTACCAAACGGGAGTAGAATAAGAATGACTTTGTTTACTCCCGGTGGTAAGATTTTAAGATCGAAGTCTTTACATTCAATCTCCCTGGCTCCTTCAGCTCTTCCTTCTTAACCACTTCTAATAATAGAGAAGAGAAAAGGAAGTTCAGATTTCTGATCTCTCTTCCTCACAACCAAAAATCTCTCTTTCTTTTCTCTTTTCTTTGTATCTTTCCTCTCTATCTCCTCTCTGATCGTTCGTTTCCTCTCAAGAACAGTGTTCGCCCCTCCAAAAAAATCTCCCTTCCTCCTATATTTTTCCTCTCCTTTTATAGACGGAGGAGAGGGCTTCTTTCTTCTTCTTCGTTGACTTCAAGGTCGGTTTGCACGAATACTTAGGGCTTGGGCCGTTCTGAACAGCGGAAAGGAGGGGATTTGATGTGAGGGTTGCACGCTTGAAAAGGGAAGGAGATGGGGGGTTTTGTCTGATGGGTATGAAGGCTTTTTAGGGTTAGGAGTGAGGCTTCTAGGTTACGGCGAGGGAGGAGATGGAGGAAAAAAAGAAAAGACCAATGGGTAGAGGAGGTGAAAAAAAGGGGGTTCTGAGCAGAGATAACGTGTGTCCAGATGGGGTGGTATGAGTAGAAAAAAGGTGGTGATTTGATGTGAGGGTTGCACGCTTGAAAAGAGAAAGGAGATGGGGGTTTTTGAGCAGAAATAGCGTGTGCCCAGACTGGGTGGCGTGAGTAGCAGAAAGGTGGTGATTTGATGTGGGGGTTGCACGCTTGAAAAGAGAAAGGAGATGGGGGGTTTTGTCTCATGTGCATGATGGCTTTTTAGGGTTAGGAGTAGGGTTACCAGGTTAAAACAAGAGATGAGGTAAGGAAGAAGGAGGACCAATGGGTAGAGGAGGAAAAGAGGTCTTTCCTGGTATGTAAAGTGGGTAAGAGGCGTAACTCAGCTTCCTTTCCTCTTTGTTGATTGTCTTTTTCTCCTTGTTTTCTTCGTCCTTTCTTCCTTATCTTCTCCTTCTTCTTTCCTTATTCTTTAGCGTTCAGCCTGAAAATAAAATTGCAGTGGACGGAATCTCTTCGTCCCAACAGAAACTTAGACATGCAAAAGTAGATATATACTGGACGGACGTCCTCGTCCAACAAGAAAAGATAATTGCAGTGGACGTAACCTCCACGTCGAACAGAAATTAAAATAATTGAAGTGGACGGAACCACCCCATCCATTGGCAGGTGCAGTGGACTAGACGGGGCCAACAGCAAGTACAAAGCAATGGACGGGACCACCCCGTCCACTAGCAAGTGTAATGACTGGACGGGACCACCCCATCCATTGGCAAGTGCAGTGGAATGGACGGACCCAACAGCAAGTGCAAAGCAATGGATGGGACCACCTCGTCCACCAGCAAGTGTAATGACTAGACGGGACCACCTCGTCCATTTGCAAGTGCAGTGGACTGGACGGGACCAACAACAAGTGCCAAGCAATGGACGGGACCACCCCGTCCACCAGCAAGTGTAATGGCTGCACGGGACCACCCCGTCCATTGGCAAGTGCAGTGGACTGGACGGGGCCAACAACAAGTGCCAAGCAATGGACGGGACCACCCCGTCCACCAGCAAGTGTAATGACTGGACGGGACCACCCCGTCCATTGTCAAGTACAAATGTGATGGACGAGACTTCCCCGTCCAATAGCAAGTCCCACATGATGGACAGGGCTTCCCCGTCCACAGCAAGTGCAAATGTGATGGACGTGACTTCCCCGTCCAACAACAAGTACAAATGTGATGGACGGGACTTCCCCGTCTGACAGCAAGTGCAAATGTGATGGACGGGGCTTCCCCGTCCGACAGCAAGTACAAATGTGATGGACGGGACTTCCTCGTCCGACAACAAGTACAAATGTGATGGATGGGAATTCCAACAGCAAGTACAAATTTGATGGACGGGACTTCCCCGTCCAACAGCAGGTACAAACGTGATGGACGGGACTTCCCCGTCCAATAGCAAATCCCACATGATGGACGGGACCAACAGTAAATTAGCTATGAGTTCCCTACTTTCTTCATTTTTTTCTTTTTATTATTATTAGTCTCCTTGAAGCACAAAAATCATGAGAATTAGAATAAAAAAATGGACAAAAATGGGTGTTCACAATGTGTATTTCAATTTAAATGTTCATTTCTTATTTTCCTAATTGTTTTTCTTTTTTCAAGTTTTACTTCATGCCATTAACTTCCTTTTAAAGTTCAACTATGGCCTTTTTTTTATTTTTATTTAGCTTAAAATAAGATAAATTTAGGTATTATGATTCAATTGATCGTAAGGGGTGTTGGCTATCATAAGGGATGTGTAAGCCACGAGGTAATATGTGTGTGTGTGTGTGTGTATGTGTGTAACAAAATAATATAAACTTAGAGACAGTGACATCTATAGGTACATTCTCCCTTTGTCTCTAAATATAAGGATATGGTCATACTTTTAATTTTGAATTTTTTTTAGAATGGTACACATGATAATTGGGTACTGGTGAGTATTTCAATTTAGATGTTCATTTCTTATTGCCATAATTATTTTTTTCTTTTTACAAATTCTACTTTAGGTCATTAATCTCCTCTTGCCGACAGACGTTGCGGGGGTTGTTTATGTTAGGGAATAGTTGCCATAATGAAACTATCTGCTTCTTTTAGTGTTATGTTTTTTTTTACTTCTTTTTTGTTGGTTTCTTTTTCATTGTCTTTTGGTCCGTCTTTTATCCTTTGTAACAAAAAAAAATCCTTTTCAAATTCGATTATGGTAGTTTTATTTTTATTCAACTTTTTTTTGGTACAAATTTTTTATTCAACTTAAAATAAGATAAAATCAGGAATCGTGATTCAACTGGTCGCAATGTTGGTTTTTTTAAGCAAGGAGGTCCATATGGACTTTACGACGACGATTACTATCTTCTAAAGGAATTGTCATTTTCATGTGAATTACTATCTAATAAATATGTGCCAATTAAATCATGGCCTAAATTGTGCTACCTTTTAAAGACATTTCCATTTTCATGTGAATTACTATCAAAATGTGTTCATGCCTTGGAGATTCATGATGTGCATGAGACCAAGTAAACCAGGCTCTAAATTGTGCGACCTTTTAAAGGCATTATCATTTTCATGTGAATTACCATCCAACTAACGTGTTCGTGCCTTGGAGAATCATGATGAGCATAAGGCCAAGTAAATCATGACCTAAATTGCGCTACCTTAATTCAAGGATTGATCAACAAAAAGTTTTAAGCTACTACTAAACAATGTTTCCCGCCCATAGAATCAACACAAGGTTTTGGGTGCCGTACATGTAAGGAAAACATGTCCATCTAAGCTGTTAGAAAAGCAAGTTATCTTTATAATATATGCATGGTTTACTTTTTAACTTAACAAGGGTAAAGGCCTTTTATATATAGCTTTCAAGGCCTGACCTTCTTACCACTTATCCAAGATGACACTCCAAGCACAATCTTTAGCATTTGTGACATTGCTGTTGTTGGTGATCAAAACAGAGGCAAATCCAATACCAAAAGTAATGAACAAAAATGGCACTAATGTCTCATTATCATCATCACCAAAGCTGAATGAAGATGTAAACCAATTACCCCCGCTAATGCTGGTATAGACCATGGATATGTAACCAAGGAGACTTTCAACTAAGGTTTCTATGTTATAGAGACCGTTGTGTGGATGTTACTTCAGACGAAAACAATTGTGGATTTTGTGGCATTAGCTGCCCTTTTAATTGGCGATGTTGCAACCGTTTGTGCATAGATATAAACTTGAACCCATTGAACTGTGGTAGGTGTGGAAATGTATGTCCCATTGGGAGTATATGCTTATATGGTTTGTGTTCCAATCCACAACCATTAACGCCACCAATATTCTCTCCTGGGCCATCAGAGGAAAAGTCACCACAATCACAACCCCACCAACCTTAATACACTAAAAAGCCACCTGCAATGGAGTAAATTATAATATATCGTAGTAGGTGTTCTATTTATAGTTATCTATGGTTTCAAGTTTGTTCGTCTGTTTTTCTATGGTTTTCATGTTCAACAGTATGTTCAAGTTTTAAAAATATATTGGTATGAGTCATATGATATATAGTCTTGGCTAAGAATATTGGAAGTTGGTGTTACATTTGATATCGTATGTAGTTTGATGGTTTCTAATATTAATATAAAAGATAAGTTAAAGATGGAAAGTAAAATCTTATATATATATATATATATATATATATATATATATATTGGTGGAGATCCATTTACTTAAGGAGTAACTCTTGTTAGAAATATTCCGCTTCATAACTCACCGGAGATATTGAATTTCAATAATCTGGTCGTCAAATTAAAACTTTTTATTGAGTAGACCAACTCCTCAAAGTTTCATAAAATTTTAAAAATATTTGATACTTCATCGAATAAATTCGATTGAACATATAATATCTTTTCTAAAAATATGAGTAAATGTCGACTATAAGATTACATAGCTATGAATGTCTTATTTTTTGAAATTTGTTGTGCATGATATAACAATATTCAACGGTTGGATTGTTAAATTCAATGTCTCCGATGAGTTATTAAGCGGAGTAACCCTAGTGAGAGTTACTCATGGAGTAGGTGAATCCCCATCCATATATATATATACACACACACACAGGGCCGACCCAAGAGCGAGTGAGGCCCAAAGCAAATTTTGAGTGAGGACTTTTTATTTTAACCGAGATAGTCTATTTGGATCAGGTTTGGCCTTTTTGCTTTATAAAAAGTAAGAGTAAATAATTTGTTTTACTGGTGGGCCTAAAGCTAGGATTTTAGTGGCTTCATCCTTGGGTCGACCCTGTACATACATTAATATCTATTACGAGGATTCAAAAAGCTTACCTGGATGTATAGAATCTCTTGTTCTTTTTTCCCCTCTCTTAGAAAAGCAAAATATCTGTACAATATGTACATATTTTTTATTCTTTTCACATAATGTGAGGGCAAAGGCCCATATATATATATATATATATATATATATATATATATATATATATATATATATATATATATATATATATGTGTGTGTGTGTGTGTGTGAGTGTGTGTGTGTATGTCAAGGTCGGGCCTTTTTGGGGAGTCATAAGGTAGTCAGGTGGTTTGGGAATGAGACAAAGGTGTTGGAAGTTATAAATAGGTACAAGTTTCAAATCTCACCCCCTTACTACCATAACAAAAGAAAAACATAACAAGCTAGCAACTAACATTTGCATAAAAAAACGTCAGACTTTCTTACCAATTATGCAACATGACACTCCAAGCACAATCTTTAGCATTTGTGACATCATTGCTGCTTTTAGTGATCAAAATTGAGGCAAATCCAATACCAAAAGTAGTGTACAAAAATTAATTTAAAGCTTTAATTAGAATTTAAATGAATTTATATAAAAAGCATATCAATATGACATAGTCATGTTTATAAGCTAGTTTTTAAACTAGAATTTATCAAACGCTTCAAATTCAGTTAATTTGTTATTTAGCCGTCTGCTAAAAATTAGTTTATCAATTAACAATTATAGGATAGTTTATCAACTATTTTTGTCAAACACACCAAACTCATCTCATAAAGGTCGGGGTGGAGCTCGAATATACATAAAGAGGGGCCAAGACGATTTCGTAATTTTTTGTTGTTATCTTACTCAAGAAAGGAAATCCAAACTAAAATATCTAACATGTATTTATCTCAGGCCCAAGAAGAAAGAGTTGAAAGCGAGACTAGCAAGCGCAAACAAACCCAAACAAAACCTAATCTATAGGAAAAAAAATTAAATGAATATAAATAGGGAATATGAGGGTTTATTAGCCGTTTAGAACCCTAATGCAGAATTTCTGAATATTCTATACAAAGAGAGAAGGCCGTAGAAGCGTGTTCTTGGCACGAAGAACTACTTTTCGATCATTCTTTCTTTTTCTTTTACAACAAGACCAGATGAGGGGTTAGGTTTTGATAGGATTTGAATTTAAAAATTTGGGAATTTTCATATGAAATAATTTACGCCATGAAGCATGGGTTATGAGTTTTGTTTATTTGGAAATTCGTTTGTTGGGATTGGTAAATATTGAATTATGTGTGAGTTCCAGAATGTTTGATTGCAGAATATATATATATGGTAACGTTATATTAGGTGTAAACTTTTAATATTAGAAAGCTTGTTTTGGTTTGCTGTTGCTTGCGGTGGTCACGTAAGGATTGGAAACTCGAAATATTGAAGAAAGAAATTGGAGGATTTTTGTCTGCACATCCCAGCGATTGTAAACGATTATTCGGTCTTTATTTTCTTTCTTTTCCTGGATGAACAGAAAAAAAAGGCCACGATCGGCCTATTCTGTGTCCATTCACGAACCGTGTATCTTTAGTGGTTGTTGCATATTTGTAATATTAGGATGTCTTACTACTTGCCTATTGAATTAAGCCACCATAACACTTTGACATGTATAGCACCATCACATAAGATTAATAAGTTTTTTTTTTTAATTATTATTTTTATGAATCTCTAGATGGACGTACTTTTGTGAAGAATGGGACAATTTATTAGGAATGATGATAGTATAGTATTAGACATATATATATATATATATATATATATATATATATATATATATATATAAATTAAATAACGTTACTGTATCAGACATATATACTTATCATATTATACTATGTGTATTTAACATATATGTAATTCATTAATTATATTATAATATAATATTTGTTATGAAGAATCAAATTATGAACGTATGATGATGTGATTAATGGTAATTTGGATGTGCATTGTTATGGACCTGTTTGAATTATGCTATATGACATGCTTATGAAACATAGTTTGATGTTTGGGACATTTGACAAGACTTGGTGTATCCGATCGGTCAGCGGTTACGACCGAGGTCACTTGCCGGTCAACAATTCGACCGTGGTAGAAATGTGTTTGTCGGAGTGGAAAGGGATGTTTGTACAGTGACCGAGGTCACTTGCCGGTCAGCGATTCGACCGTGGTAGAAATGTGTTTGTCGAAGTGGGAGACTCTAGTAAACAACTTTAAGGGGATACACTAGCATCTTCTTCAATAATAATTTGGTAATATGGCGAATGGTTTATCACCATAGTTTGTTTCGAATATTGAAAAATGTTATATGGTTTAATTATGATTGCAACATTATACATATATATTCTTGTTACATCATTTGTTATATTTTGTTTGCTCTCACTGAGTTCTGGGGCTCATCCCCATCCTTTTTGTTTTAGCTTTAGGTACTCCATGATAAGCCTCTGGCTTATCTAGTTTTATAGCTAGTGAGACTACGATTTTTGTACCAAATGTTCGAGTTTAATCTCGTTTTCGCCCAAATTTGGCTTTATTTATCCTCGAGCAATATTTTGAGTCTTTTAAGTAGTTTTTAGGAAATTTTTATTTTTTTGAATCAATTAAAGCACTAAGTGCCACTCTTTATTTTCAGTTAAAAGTGAAGCTCAAGGAAACTTGGAAAATTGAGGAAAACAAGCAAAAAGAAGAATTTCAAGGTCTCACCCCGCAAGGCAGTGCTCGCCCAGCGAGCTAGAGCTGATGCTAAGCAGAAAAGGAAGACTTTCAGGCTCGCCCCGAGAGCAAGGATTCGCCCCGCGAACCAGACACATGAAATCTGAGAGTGTTCTGTCTCACCCCGCGAGACATTCTTCGCCCCACGAGACAGCCTTCGCCCCGCGAGAATTCAAAATTTATGGAGCCAAAACTTAAGTGCTCGCCCCGCGAACGTGCGCTGCCCAGTTTTCTTATAAATAGCTTGTTTCAATGCAAATTAAAATATCGAATCCTAGTTTTCTCATAGTTGTGTCTCGCTTAGGTTTTTACAATTTTATCGATTTTCTTTTTGTTTTCTTTTGGATTGTTGGTGTTTATGGAAGCTATGAGGAGCTAATCCTCTTTTCTAGGGTGACAATGTAACAACGCCATGATGGTTTGATAATTTATTTCAGTTTCTGTTATTAATTTATTCTTCTCTTCTACTTGTGTTTTATTCTCTGTTCTACATGCTTCTAGTCATCATGAGTCCGATCGGAGATTTGTGAATAGGGGTATTGAGATTAAAACCATAGGGTGAATACATAGAGATGTCGTAGGAGCCTTATGCAACCTTAATAGAGAATCATGAAACTTAATGAATTCTTTGATAATTAATTTTCTATAGTAGATTAAGGATCAAGGGGTGTTTTCTAGTGTGCTCGAACGAGACATTAGAATAAATTAGGATTCTTGGTTGACAATAGAAGTTAGTTAGAGATTAGATAGAATTTATATAATTGAACCAGAAAAGTAGGGATAAGGATTCCTTGTCAATAAGGAATGTTTATTCATAGCATAGGTGAAATTGAATCCCTAGAATCTTCTTTAATTGATTGTTTCTTATTTTACTTTTTAATTAATTAATACAAAAATCCAAAAATGTCAATTTCGATTCTTTTCATCATACACAAAATCCTAAATTTCTCTTTGTCTAAATTAGTTGTTGACTTTGTGAATTGATTATTGGTCACCCAATCCCTGTGTTAGATACTTGGTAATTTACTTGTGATTTTAATTATTACTTGCTTAGATCCGATACACTTGCCGGAGTTCATCACTCCACGAGGGGAGTCGTCTCAGGGAGCCCATGCACTTGAGTAGTGTGGAAATTGCTGCTGTTTTAGTTGTTTGTTGGTCTTGCCATATGAGACTTCTTCAGTGTTTGAAATTTGAACTTCCTTTTGGATTGTAAACAATTTAGCTTTGTTTTTTTTATTTTATTTTAAAAAAAAACTTTGATATTGACTCAGGACCACCTTTGGCTTACGTGAATTATAAACAATTACTCTGATAATTACTGTTTTATTTTAATTACCCTTTGTTGTGATGTATATTATCCGTACTTGAAAGGCCTTAGGGATGAGATGGTAGAGTCTTATTCAGGCCGGTCGGGGACGTCTAAGTTGGGTCTTGACAAAAGCGATCGGTGGTAAAGAAGTAACATCAGTCTATCATCGGAACGATGCACATAGTCGTTTGATGAGACAACCCCGATGTCCCATTAAAGAAAACCTAATTAACTAAAACTTAATCGCGATATAACGTTAAGCGTATATACAGAAACAATGAATATATAAAAACTTTAAATATAAAGAACAACGATATAAACATCATACCATGCGCGCGCGCACACACTCACACACACACATATAACACAAACATATTGTGCTGATATACTGTAAAGGGTGCCCAATAGGTAGGGTCCTGAT
This sequence comes from Sophora flavescens, assembly GCA_030762895.1. Classification (NCBI taxonomy): domain Eukaryota; kingdom Viridiplantae; phylum Streptophyta; class Magnoliopsida; order Fabales; family Fabaceae; genus Sophora; species Sophora flavescens. The sequence continues at coordinate 181,155,295 of CM061064.1, forward strand.
AATTCAAACCATGATATAAAGAAAATACATCAAAAGATCCAAAGAAAGATACCTCACCAACTCTCCACGTCCCCAGCCCCTCTCAAAAGTACAACAAAAATGGGATCACACTCACAACCTATGTACATAGCACGCACTGGCCTCTATTAACCCTAGTGTGGACGACTAAAGCTACCCTGACTCTCCCCATGTGCACGTCTGTACATTTGTTGCCGTGATCTCACTGATGGTCCTGATGTTGCTGCTCCGCTACTACCAGAGATACTCCCGCAACAAGGACCCTGGAACCGTCGCCGATAACTGTGACAAATGTGATCCTGGTGAATCATTGGAGCTGGTACCACCTTCTCTTAACCAAGAGCCTCCCAAGGATATGGTGGTGGCATGGGCAGAGGATACCAAAATCCTGGACGTGGAAGGGTTTTTCCAAGACGGAAAGTCCCGATGAACCCAAAGTGTGGTCCCTCTCCGAACCTCACAAAAGCAGAAACAGGACTCGTATATACAGCGAAACGGGTAGTTGGGTCCACTAGCTACTTTCTGTCGTCATGATACTCTAGATCAATAGTTCCGATCAGTGGGAACATTGTCGGTCCCGTCGTCCAAGGATGATCCAGGTGTGGCATCCTGTAAGACTGGGTCTGCTTCGCGATTCGAGAAGAAACATATATAGAAAGAGATAGGGAGATAAGAAACTAGCTATCATCATAAACGGAAAATGATGCATAGTGCATATACAATAACAACACATAGACATGCATCACAGAGTAAGCAAATATAGTAGCAACCATCCTTAATATATATTATCATCCTATACCCTTCTCACTCATGCATCTGATCCTCTATGCTGACGTGGCCACCACACAATCCTATCACACATCCCTCGTTTGATTAGGGATCTTAGTCAGTCGTCCAAGCGGCTCGTCCATAAACGTTGATGCACACCCCCATTCCTGTTAGGGCGCTCATTCAAAGAATGACACTATTCCCCCATTCCCGTTAGGGATTAGCTGCACAATATAAAAGTATCCTCATTCTCGTTAGAATACGGATGGCTTGGCAAGGACTACAAGAGTATCATGGCAGTTTCCCCCATTCCCGTTAGGGAACTGCCCCGTGACATCCGGCCGACATTCGTAATCGGATACTCTAACCTCGTGTGTTCCACTCACATGGCTGTGAACAACACCATGCATCTATCTGAGCATCGCCGACTCATATCGGGTAATAACCTAGTGCCTCAACCTTCTATCATCAGCTCAAACTCATATCTTAAGTAGGGACGGACCCATGTACATGGGTCAAAATAATTTTTTTGTTAATTAAATCTTGCATAAAATTTTTTTAGCCCCCACTAAAAAATTAATATTGCCCCCATTGCTTTATGATTCTACTCTAAATAACACTAAAAATGTTATCCTCATTGCTATACAACCCTACTTCACATAATATCTTTTAGAGAAATATTTTTTATAGTGTTGAAAATGGAAAAATATAACAACCTCAAAGTATGAAAACAAGCAGAGAACAATTATAATTTATAGAAGTTGAGGCATCTTCAATTTTATAGCTATATAATGATATAGTTTTTGTAATCTCCAAATTCTGACTTAATAATAATGATATAATTATTTTATCACTTATATGTTTATGTACTTTTTTATAAAAATATTTATGATATATTATTTTGCCCCCACTAGTCAATTTTTCTGGATCCGTCCCTGATCTCAAGTCACATCACATGTTCTCGTAATGAATAAAATATTATTCCAATAGGTTAGGCACAACAAAGTCTCATGTCGTATGCTCCCTAACATGCATCTCTCCAAAACATCATATATCAATGCCTAGAAGCCAACTAAGCACATATCAACAAATATCGCATGTTGTCACAGATCAAATTATCAATAATAAAATAATAATAAAATATTCATATGTTACAATTAAGCATGCCAAGCATATTAACACAAATAGCACACAACAAGCAGCTCAACCGATAAAATCAAACAACCTCAAGTATCACCAATTTAACCTAACGACGATAAACCTATAATCTCTATATCATCATTGGTACCACCAAGTAGTCGCCAATGTGATATTAACATTGTCGATTACTCGCTCACTACTAGGGTTTAGGTCACCCTACGCCATTATCGTAAAATATACTACTTAACCAATTCCGACCGTAGGTGGCTTCTTTCTCCCACCTGAGATGTATAAGGGTAGCTCTGGAACAACGAAACAAGCTCATCCCACACTCCTTCAATTCTTCCACGCACGTTTAGGGGGTCTCCGAACCTCTGAAAATTCACCTGAATACAACAATATGAAGCACACGTCACACGTAACCCTAATCTAAAAACGGAACTCGAAACCGGTAACCAAGTAAATAGAAAACCTCAATATCATCACTGACGGCATGTCGGCATAGAAAGAGCATGGGCTTACCTTAGGCTAAGCAAGAAAAGAGATATAGGATTAGGAAGTAGACGTCTCCACTATCACAGTGATGTATTCGGAATTGCGTTAGGATGAACGGATTTCTCAGAACTCGCTCAGGAATTTCTTTCTCTCTCTAACTCTCTTTCCCTCTCTCTATCTTTCTGTTTCACGTTTGTGGTGGCCTTCCAAGCGTCCGAGCGCTCTGGCGCTCAAGCGCCTAAGGCCCAGCACTCAAGTGTGGGTGCTGAGTCACAGCTTCCTCGCGAAGTTTTCTAACACGTGTCCCTCCACGCGCCACATGTTGACACGTGTCCCACCATGCGTCACATGTTGACACGTGGCCTGACCTCCCCTAGCACTCAAGCGTGGCCCACTTGAACGCTTGAGCGTTCCAGATGATCCCAAACCCTAATTTTATGTTCTCGTCAGATTCGAAGCCGGTTGATTGCGTACTTTTCTGGCAAGGTTCCATAAACTTAGACATGCATATTAAGCATATAAACATGCACCTTTAATACATAAACAAGATTCCCAAAACAAGGATGTTACATTACTACCCCCTTTAAAAGAAATTTTGTCCTAGGAATTTACGTACCTCATAAAAGATGCGGACACTGTTGCTGCATATCTGCCTCACATTCCCAAGTCGCATCTCCTGTAGTCTCATCCCAAATGACCTTAACCAAATGGATCGGTCTACTGCGAAGCTCCTTAATCCTTCTATCTGCGATCCTAATCGGTAAAGCTTCATACTCTAGATTCTCTCAGTTGTATAGATTCTGGCTCAAGTACATGAGAAGGATCAGGATAATACTTCCGTCGAAGAATCTGGAATAGTCCAATGAATCTGGGAGTAAGCTTTCTAGACTTGATAGCTCTGCCAATTCCAGTCTTCGGAGTGACTCTGAAAAACACGTGATCACCTTCCTGGAACTCTAAGGGTCTCATCCTCTTGTTACTGTAGCTCCTTTGCCTATCTTGTGCTTCCTTCATCTTTTCCCTAATCTTCCTAACCTGTTCTGTAGTCTACTGCACCACCTCAAGACCCAACACTTGGCTCTCACCAATCTCATACCAGCATAACGAGGTCCTGCACTTCCTGCCATATAAAGCCTAATACGGTGCCATCCCGATACTGCTATGAAAATTGTTATTATCGGTAAATTTAATCAAAGGCAAGAACTCATCCCAACTTCCAGTGTGCTCCAACACACAAACTCTCAAGAGATCCTCCTATGACTGAATTGTCCTCTCTGACTGTCCATTAGTCTGAGGATGATAAGCAGAAAGACGTGAATCTACGATCTCGATCAGAGACAATTCTTGACGGTACACCGTGTGTCACGACCGAGACCGCGACGCAACGACAATAAAAAAGAAAACTTGTTTTTTATTTTAGAAAAATGAACATGGAGTCGCCACCAATTTTATTTAATTTAGGAAAAATTGGAAAACTTTTAAAAATGGTGTTTGAAACCAAGTTGAGTTTAGAAATCGATTGCACATAGGGAAGGATGGGGACTTAACCCCATAGCACCCCTGTTACACCCGTTAAAAAAAAGGGTCCAAATTAATTGTGCAAATGTTTATTAAACTTTAAAACATTTATTTTTACCCTAAGATCACATCTAACAAACAATGAAAATGACTCTACCATTTCTATTATGTACTGACTAATGAACAAGCTAAAGAAGAATACTTGAAAATCATTGAGTTGCACTTTATAGCTCAGTTTCTCACATTTACTAAAATACTTGCATTAAAACCACCATTAAAACTCAAAACCTTTAATTACCATAAAGCATATCATTAACCATGTAAAAAAAAAGACAAAACAAAACTTTACCCTAATTGCCTTCTCACCCATATCTTCTTTTTAGTTCACCTTCCCACCTTCTTACACGCATATGTCATTAGAAAAATCAAATTGTGCACTTGCTGCACACATACACAAATCGAAGGGGAGGAAAAAAAAGGTTTTAGAGGCTCACCAATATACAACATAGTAGCAACATGAGAAAATGACATATTAAATCATTTCAAACACTTAAAAAATTATTCCAATAACATACACTTATCTATAGACCATAACAAATATTAAACTTCATGTTCATTTAGGCTTTTCATCAAACATCCTATTATCATCATTCTCAATACCAGTCATATTAAACAAAGCAATCACATTCAGAATTTAATTTTACCCATTTGATTAAAGACGATACATTTCATAGGAAGAGAGAATTAAACAGAGAACCAATTTTAACAAGGCTTAACACCCAAATCAACAAATAACATCACATAAAACAAGAATTTAAGTAACCAAGTAGCACAAAAAACATGAATGTTCAGTAACCATTTGCAAAAGACTGAATACAGATGAAGGAAGAAAAAAAGAAATATCACTATGGTTTACCAATACTAAATTTGCTGCGTGTACAGGCACAAATTTTGACTCCCTCTTCTAATCTTGCATCAAAACGAGATAACGAACAAATGGGGAAAGGGTTTAGCGAGTTAGATGATGGGTGTTGTTTTCAGGAGATAGGGGCGGCGATGTCAGAGTAGGTGGACGAAAATGGTGAGTCTATGATGATGGGATGAGGTAGGGGCGGCAATGTTTAAGAGATGTAAGGAAGAGAAGAAAAAAATGAAAGAAAAAGAAGAAGAGGGAGGATGAGGGGGCACTGCTATGGAGGGCAGAGAAGAAAGAAAAATAAATTTGTGTTACTGATGGGAAGGGGCGGCGGCCATGCTTGAGAGGAGAGGAGAAGAAATTTTATTTTGGTTAAAGTAACATTTTGGTACCTATACATGACACGAATTCTCGATTTAGTCCCTATACATAAAAAATTATTAAAATGGTCCATATACATACAGAAAGTCTCCATTTGGTCCCTATGCGTTACCCGTTTGGTCCTTACACTAGCAAAAAATTATCAAATCAGTCCCTAAAATTTTGTACGGCAGGGACCAAATGGAGACTTTTTGTATGTATAGGGACCATTTAAATAATTTTTTATGTATAGGGACCAAATCGAGAATTCGAGTCATGTATAGGGACCAAAATATTACTTTAACCTTTTATTTTCTATCCTGATAATGATAGGGGCGGCTAGGGTTCAGGAGAGGAAGAAGAAGGGAAAAATAATGGGGGTGGGGCGATCAGGTTCGGGTTGCACGACCCGGTCAAGAGTGGGCCGGTCCAGCAAGGAAAAAATAAAAGAGAGGGAGTGGGTCGCGAACCCAGGTCAGGAGCGACCCGGTTCTCTGGGCGCGGGTCAGAGTTGTGATGATTGTGGGAGGATTGGGCCGAACTGGGTCAGGCACGACCCGGTTCGGTTTTGTAGGTCTGATGCCCTTTTTCCCTTCTTTTTGTTAGGTATAGCTGGGCTGGGCTGAGTGTACAATATTTGAAGCTGATGAGTGTGGATGTAGTAGAGCCCAAACTTCTTTTATATTTTTCTTCTCTTCTTGTCCTTCTTTCTTTTCTTCTCCTTGCTTTATTTTTATTTTCCTGTTATAAGATTAAAATAATAATTAGACCAAATAAATATAGGACAAAATTTGGTGTTCACACCGTGCAACCTAACAACGTCTCTGACGTAGATCTGAGTTAACCTTTCCAAACTATAACTCTCACCAATAGGTAAGAAGTGAGCTAACTTCGTCAACATATCGATAATAACCCAAATCGTATCATGCCTCTTAGGAGTTCATGGTAATCCAACCACAAAATCCATAGCTATACTATCCCATTTCCACTCTGGTATATCCAACGACTGCAACAACCTGCTGGCTATTGATGCTCTATCTTAACTTTCTGACACACCAAGCAAGATAAAACTTACTCTGCCACTTCCTTCTTCATCCTCGGCCACTAAAACATCTTCTTCAGATCCTGATACATCTTCGTGGCTCCAGGGTGAAAACTCAGCTTACTCTTATGTGCCTCCTCCAAAATCATCTTCCTAAGCTCCATATCCTCTGGCACACATATCTTATCTCTGAACCTCAGCACTCCATATGCACCTCTACTAAACTCTGAAACCTTACCCTCATCTATACCTCTACTCACCTCCTGCAGATACTGATCCTGAGTCTGTTTATCCTTAAGCTCTATCATAAACTCACTATCGATGGCGATCATACATAAGCAAATTCTATCCTCAACCAACTCCATACCTAGGTTCAGATCTCTAAACTGCTCGATCAACTCCATCTCCTTCACCGTCATCGCGGACACATGCAAAGACTTCTTACTCAATGCATCTGCTACCACATTAGCCTTCCCAGGATGGTACTGCAGATCAAACTCATAATCCTTGATGAACTCCATCCATCTATGTTGCCTCATATTCAATTCCTTCTGATCGAACAGATACTTCAAACTCTTATGGTCACTATATACATTAAACTTCACTCTATAAAGATGTGTTGCCATATCTTCAATGCGAACAATATGGCTGCTCACTCCAGATCATGGGTCAGATAGTTCCTATCATGAATTCTTAACTGTCGGGGAGCATAAGCCACAACTCTTCCCTCTTGCATCAAAACACAACTTAAACCTTGGTATGACGCATTACAATATATGTTAAACTGTCCTAAAGGATCTGGCAAAGTCAGCACTGGTGATGTGTTCAATTTATTCTTCAACTCTTGGAAACTCTTCTCACACTCATCAATCCAAACAAAATTTGTACCATTTCTTGTCAACTGCATCATAGGCAACGCAATCTTCGAGAAACCCTCTCTAAACCTCCGGTAATATCTAGCTAGTCCAAGAAAACTCCTCACCTCACTCATTGACTCAGGTCGCTCCCACTTAAGCACTGCCTCCACTTTAGCTGGATCTACTGATATCCCTTCTCTATTAATTACATGACCTAAGAACTGCACTTCTTCCATCCAAAATTCACACTTGGAAAGCTTAGCATAAAATTGCCTATCCTTTAACACCTGCAACATTATCCTCAAATATTCCCCATGCTCTTCTCATGAATGGGAATATATAAGGATATCATCTATAAACACGACCACAAACTTATCGAGGAACGGTCTAAAGATTCTGTTCATATAATCCATAAACACTGTTGGAGCATTAGTCACACCGAAAGGCATAACTAAGTACTCATAGTGTCCGTACCTTGTCCTAAAAGTTGTCTTGGGTATATCCTCCTTCTTAACTCTAATATGATGGTACCCATACCTCGGATCGATCTTAGAAAACATCGAAGCTCCCTTTAATTGATCCATCAGATCATCTATCCTAGGCAACCGATACTTGTTCTTGATCGTCGCCTTGTTCAACTGCCTATCATCCATTCTTGTTCTTTACAAACAACATCGGTGCTCCCACGATGAAACACTCGGCCTGATAAACTCTTTCTTTAGCATATCATCCAACATCTTCTTCAACTCAGTCAACTCTACAGGTGACATCCGATAAGGTGCTATCGAGATAGCTCTTGTCCCCGTATGAGATCTATGGTGAATTCTACCTCCCTCTCTGGTGGCAAACCCGAAACATCAGGAGGGAAAACCTCAGGAAACTCTCTCACGATAGGCATAGAATCTATACTCAGAGTCTCCTTAGCTTCCAATGATAAAAGCATCACGTACTGCTAAGAATCATCACTCCTCAGAGATACTCCTTCATTGGCAAATACTACGCTAGATGGCTCAAGAAAAGATAGGGTCTTTCTGGAACAGTCTAATACTACATGGTTAGCTGAAAGTCAATCCATGCCAAGAATCACGTGTATCTGCTGCATTGGAAAACAAACAAGGTCTACAAGAAATGTCCTATTCTCAACAACTATAGGACACTGAAAACAGACAGACATAGTAGTCAAGGAATCACTAGTAGGGGTAGACACGGTAAGGGTATATGGTAACATGGATACATGTAGCTGTAAATGATCCACACACTTATGCGAGATAAATGGATGTGTAGCACCTGAGTCAAACAACATCGACAAAAGTCTACCAGATATCAAATACACACCTTGGATAAGATCTGCAGATTGATAGGATTCAGCTCCCCTCACGGTAAACACTCTCCCAGCGACCTGAGGTCTAGTCATCTGTTGTCCTACTGCTGGAATCCCTCTCCCAGCTCCACCTCCGCCTGTACCTGCTCCTCTACCAACAACTACTGGCTACTACATACTCCTTTGTCTGCAATCCCCAGTCATATGATCTGGTTTACCACAAATGTAACACCTAGGTTTCTCTCTGCAATCTCTCAGATAATGCGGTCCCCCGCATCGGTAACAATCTGGTCCTCTCTGCTGCTGGCCCACTCCTCCTACCGGTGTTGTAGTAACCGATGCTGGTGCAGATGTCTGAAAAGTATGCACAGGTCTATTTTTTGGTCCCCACCTCCACTAGAAATCACTGCCTCCTCTCCTCTGAGTACTTGATCTGAAAGGGCCTCCACTCCACTAGTGCCTCTGCCCATCCTCCCATCTCTGATAAATACTCTCTATAGCATTGCACCTCACAACCAACTTTGGGAAACTCTGAATATCTAGCAGCACTATCGCTCTCTATAACTCATGTCGCAGGCCTTCCTCAAATCGTCTATAGTGCCAATCCAAATCAGGAAAACTCTGGTTGAACTCTGAAAACTCCAACAAGGCCTCAAACTGTGCTGCATAATCTCCCACAGACATGTTACCCTATCTCAAGCTCATGAACTCCATCTCCTTCTTGCATCGAACCAGAAGCGGGAAGTACTACTCCAGGAAGCACTCTCTAAACAACTCCCAACTAATAATCCTGACCTCTACCTCCAACAATCTCCTCTTCACTCTCTACATGACTCTGTACCTTCAATCAACATAAACGCAACATAGGTCACCTTTTGATCCTCTCTTCAATGCATAGTGACAAAGATCTCATCTAACTCCTATATCCACTACTCTGCTCTCTTCAGATCATAGTCCCCTCTAAATTGTGGTGGCTTCCCTCAGGAAGGTAGCCATCCATGCATCCTCAGTCTCTGTAGCTCTCCTCTGGTTCTGTTGCTCCTGCTGCTCTCTAGTCATCTGCAGCATCTGAGCATTCTGTTGTATTTGCTATAACATAGCAGTGGCAAGCTCACGTTTAGTCTGGAGGGTCTCGGATGACTCTCCTCCACCACCAGCTCCTTCTTCAGGTATGAGAAGCCTCTCCATTGCCAACACCGACAACTCTATCTGTGGCTTTGCCGCCACTTCGTCCTCTAGCCATGATCCTGTAAAAGAAATCATTAGCTCACATTTATATGACACATAATACTACATAAAGCAGGTATATAAATATTATATGTCATACAAATGTTAACTATCGCATCCCGACTCAGTACCCAACTTCTAAGCATAGTCGTTATCCGATGTGGATTCAACTAAAATGGCCACTATACCCTAACCTCACAGTCTAAACAGAATCAAACTCCTCTGATACCACCAAATGAGACAACCCCGATGTCCCATTAAAGAAAACCCAATTAACTAAAACTTAATCGCATTATACAGAAACAAAGAATATATAAAAACTTTAAATATAAAGAGCAGATATACAAACATCATACCACACACACACACACACACACACACACACACACACACATATATAACATAAACATACTATGCTGATTTACTGTAGAGGGTACCTCGTCAGTAGGGTCCCGATAATACAAGCCATGATATAAAGAAAATACATCAAAATATCCAAAGAAAGATACCTCATCATCTCTCCACATCCCCAGCCCCTCTCAAAAGTACAACAAAAATGGGCTCACACTCACAACCTATGTACATAGCACGCACTGGCCTCTACTAACCCTAGTGTGGACGACTAGAGCTACCCTGACTCTCCCCACGTGCACTTATGTACATCTGTTGTTGTGGTCTCATCGATGGTCCTGATGTTGTTGTTCCGCTACTAACGGAGATACTCCCGTGACGAGGATGTTGGAACCGTCGCCGATAATAATCACTGTGACAAATATGATCCTGGGGAATCACTGGAGCTGGTACCACCATCTTTGAACCAGGAGCCACCCAAGGATATGGCGATGGCATGGGAAGAGGATACCAAAATGCTGCACGTGGAAGGGTTTGTCCGAGATGGAAAGTCCCGACAAACCCAAAGTGTGGTCCCTCTCTGAAACTCACATAAGCTAAAACAGGACCCGTATATACAGCGAAACGGGTAGCTGGGTCCACTAGCCACCCTCTGTCATCATGATACTCTAGCTCAATAGTTCCCATCAATGGGAATGCTACCGGTCCCGTAATCCAAGGATGGTCCAAGTATGGCATCCTATAAGACTGAGTCTGCTTCGCGATTCGAGAAGAAACATACATAGAAACAGATAATGAGATAAGGAAGTAGCTATCATCATAAGTAGAAAAGGATGCATAGTATATATACAATAATAACACATAGACATCCATCACAGAGTAAGCAAATATAGATAGCAACCATCCTCGAGACATATTATCATCCTCTACCATTCTCACTCATGCAACTGATCATGTATGTTGACGTGGCCACCACACAATCTTGTCACACATCCCTCGTCTTATTAGGGATCTTAGTCAGTCGTCCAAGCGGATCGTCCATAAACGCCGGTGCACACCCACATTCCTGTTAAGGCGCATTCCCCCATTCCCGTTAGAGAATAGCTGCACAATATTAAAGTGTCCCTATTTCCGTTAGGATACGGGACGGCTCGGCAAGGACTACAAGAGTATCACGATAGTTTCCCCCATTCCCATTAGGGAACTGACCCGTGACATCCGTTATCTGTAATCAGATACTCTAACCTCGTGTATTCCACTCACATGGATGTGAACAACACCATACATCTATATGAGTCTCGCCGACTTGTATCAAGTAATAACCTAGTGCCTCAACCTTCCATCCTCAGCTCAATCTCATATCGCAAGTCACATCACATGTTCTCATGATGAATAAAGTATTATTCCAATAGGTTAGGCGCAACTAAGTCTCATGTCGTACGCTCCCCAACATGCCTCTCTCCAAAACATCATATATCAATGCCTAGAAGCCAACTAAGCACATATCATCAAATATTTCATGTTGTCACATATCATATTATCAATAATAAAATAATAATGATAAATATTCATATGTCACAAATAAGCATTCCAAGCATATTAACACAAACAACACATAGCAAGCAATTCAACCGGTAAAATCATGCAACCTCAAATATCACCAATTTAACCTACCGGCGATAAACCTACAGTCTTCGTATCATCATTGGTACCACCAAGTAGTCACCAATGTGATATTGACATTGTTGATTACTCGCACTAATATGGTTTAGGCCGTCCTACGCTATTATCGTAAAATATACTACTTAGCCAATTCTGACGATAGGTGGCTTCTTTCTCCCACCTGACATGTATAAGGCTAGCTCTAGAACAACGAAACAAGCTCCTCCCACATTACTTCAATTCTTCCATGCACGGTTAGGGGGTCTCCGGACCTCCGAAAAATCACATGAATACATCAATATGAAGCACACATCACAAGTAACATTAATCTGAAAATGATACTCTCAACCGATAACCGAGTGAAGAGAAAACCTCAATACCGTCACCAACGATATGTCGGCATAAAAAGAGCATATGCTTACCTTAGCCTAAGCAAGAAAAGAGATATAGGGTTACGAAGTAGACGTCGCCACGATCACAGTAATGTATTCGGAGTTGTGTTAGGACGAACAGATTACTCGGAACTCACTCCGGAATTTCTTTCTCTCTCTAACTCTCTTTCCCTCTCTCTATCTTCTTGTTTCACGTTTGGGGCAGCATCAGAGTGTGGCCTCCCCTCAAGCACTAGTGCTGAGTCACAGATTCCTCGCGAAGTTTTCTAACACGTGTCCCTCCACGTGCCACCTGATGACACGTGGCCTGACCTCCCCCAGCACTCAAGCGTGACCCGTTGCACGCTTGAGCGTTCCAGCTGATCCAAAATCCTAATTTTTATGTTCTCGTCCGATTCAAAGCCGATTGATCGCGTACTTTATATGCAAGGTTCCATGTACTTAAACATGCATAATAAGCATATAAAGATGCATCTTTAATACATAAACAAGATTCTCAAAACAAGGTTGTTACATTTTGCACCCATTGACGGAAGAGATGGGTGAATTTAATTAAATGTATTTATAAATATTTATAATCAAACAAAATCATGAAAACCTAGAGATCGTGGCATCTGAAGGTACCATCTCCCTTCGCTTCTGCATAAAAGGATACCATCGCACTTTTAAATATATTTTTTAGAATGCAGATGATGATTGTGTATTAATAAGTATTTCAATTTAGATGTTCATTTCGTATTGCCCTAATTTTTTTTACAAGTTTTACTTCATGCCATTAACTTCCTTTTTAAGTTCAACTATGGCCTTTTTTATTTTTATTTAGCTTAAAATAAGATAAAATTGGGTATTAGGATTCAATCGATCATATGAGGTGTTGGCTATCATGAGGGTTGTGTAAGCCATGAGGTAATATATATATATATATATATATATATATATATATATATATATATATATATATATATATATATATATATATAACAACACCATGAAAACTTACAGACAGTGACATCCACATCCGTAGGTACCTTTTCCCTTCACCTCTACATATAAGGATTTTTTTTAGAATGGTACATATGATAATTGGTACTGATGAGTATTTCAATTTAGATGTTCATTTCTTATTGCCCTAATCATTTTTTCTTTTTACAAATTTTACATTAGGTCATTATTCTCCTCTTACCGGCAGATGTCGGGGGTTGTTTATGTTAAGGAATAGTGTTGAGACCCCGGCAAGTGTACCGGATCGCTTTGTAGTATAAAAATATCATCCTCAGGGATTGAATTGTTAACTACTAACGTGACAACTAAATTTCATTTGAGCGACTGAATGGTTTGAAATTGGTTTTCATCAATAAATAAGAACAACAACTTAACAAAGAACGGAAAATGTTTTTGGTATTTTTCAAATGAGAAAATAAAACAACAGAAAATTTGGTTTTAACAATCAAGAAGAAATTGTTAGAGGATTGATTTCCCTGCCTTTCCTACTTATTCAATCCTGGAAACTAACTTAAACAGTTTGTTCAATTTCAAGAAGCTGAGTTTTTATTATTTACCCCCTAATTCCTTAGGTTGATAAACCTTCCTGCCTAAATTACTAATTCAATTCCTTGAGTATTAGCAAATTAACAAGAGCAATGAGAATGGTTACAACTCAATAATGCTAATCTGATTGTGTTCTTATTCCTAAGCAACACGTGCAAATCGTTCATTCACAAAAAACAACTATGAATTCGAATTTCCCAATTGCAAAATTCATACAGTGGATAAACATGAAAACGGTGAATAAACTCTTGAAATTAAACAAACCAGAACAAGTAATTATCCAGAATCAAAATAAGTTATTTAGGTAGTTTCATCTACCTCTAACAAAAGAGAATTAGCTAGACATAATAGAAATAGAACAAACACAGGAAGAAGAAGATGAAGACGAGAAAGACATCATGAGTCTCTACTTGATATCTTCAACTCTCTATAATTACTTCCTTTTCTATCCTTAGCACTGTGTAATTCTCTCTGGAAGAAACTCCCTCAAGTGTCTGAAAACTATTCCCGAACTCTCTGTAATATTCTGTCTCCAACTGTGATGCTCCCCCTTAATTATTGACGCTGCTGCCCTTTGGCTTTATGTGGCTCTCCCCTATTTTTTACGTTACTGTCTGTTTCAATCTTCCCAATTATTGACGCTGCTGTTAAACGTTTCCATTCAAGACTCTATTTAATTTTTTTCAACAGCTTTACGTGGGCCAACCCCTTCATTTTCAATCCAAATATGGCCACTTATTCTTGATTCACGTTCCCTATTACTGGCCAAGCTATTGTGCTTTCAATTAATTTACCAACACAAATCCAAATTGAAATTTCAATTCCTTAAACTTGGGTCCTTGTGGGTACTTTTAATCCAAGCCCATTTGGACTATTCCAAAACATAAGACCCTTGTATCACTTTAGCTGTGCCTGGAGTTGTCTTCAATTGCCAAAGTTTGGGAATCTTTATTTCATATGGACCAAGGTTTCTTTGTATTTCCATTTTATTTTAATTATTTCCTACAAAAGTAAAAAGAAGTAAAAGCAATATTATATTAACACTAAAAACATGAAATTAAATTAAAATATGTAAAACATTATTTAAAACTCAATTAACTAAACTTGGGACGAAACTCAATTAATGAGCATAAGAAGGAGCAAAAATCCATCTAATAAGTACACAAAAATCACATAATCTAGAAGATTATCACACCCCAAACTTAGACTTTGCTTGTTCCCAAGCAAAATAGACAAAGACCAAACCAACATTGACTCAAGGGACACCCACAACGTAACAATAACAAAGTAATGCACCACCCAACCATGTAAGAAATACTAAAACAAAATAATCACCTTATAACAAGTTCACATCCCAGACTATTCCAAAGAAGAAATCATAACAATGGTGCACCAATATTTCCACACTTGAAAAATTAAAGAACATGGCTAATTCAATTAAGGAAGAACAATTAGACACCCAACTACTCACAGGAAGCGCAATTTCACTCAATCACTCAAATTTATGTGGGTAATAATTGCAAGTGTATCACTCAAATTCACACGTCAAAACCATGCAACTTCAAGTTTGATTTTCATTTCAATCATTCATCCACAATTCACAGCATGCATAAATCAAAGGGACTTTATTTAGGATGTAATGTAGTTAAGGTAAATGGGAAGGATAAGAAAGGATAACCAAGCTAGCACCAAAGGAAATAGGAGAGCAACAATTATTTTTAAAGAAATATGCTTTGCATACAACCCTTTTCGCATTTCTTTCTTTTTGACTTCCTTCACCTTCTTTATTCAAATGACCACTTTTGTTTTTTCTCAAGTATTTTCATACCATTTTCCATATTTTTTAATTTTTTAATTTCTTTTTTTCTTCTTTTTTTTTCTTTTTGGTAACCATTCATTTCTTTAACCAACATATAAGCACAATATTCTCCCCCCATATTTATGTCAAATCCACACAAAAATTCAATGCTCTCCTATCCACTAAGGTTGGGTAGAAACATTGTTTTTCAAGTTAAGGCTCATGAGTAAAAACAAACAAAGATTTACATATAAAGCTCAAATGGGCTAAGCAAAGGGAAAAATTCAAGGTTGGTTATTTGGTCAAAGTGGCTACATGAAAAACGACCCAAATTATTTTTATAACATGCATGTGAATCATGAACTTCAAACAAGAACCAAGCAAACTCAAGAGCATAAATTTCAATGGTGCACTCACAAGAAAGAATTTGACAATTATAGGCTCAAATGACTCACGAGGGTAAATGTTAGACTCAATGACTTAGAGATTTTGATATATGACAAATACAATTTAATGTGTATGCCAGTGTTTTAGTGTCAAATTACAAATACATGTATCAAGCAGTGATCAACAAGTTCATTAAGCAAATTCAAGGAAAATATTCAAGGAATAACTTGAAGAAATCAAAAGAGCCACATAGAGGAATCAAAGAACAAAGACAAAGATCAAGGAATCATCAAGACAAAAGCTTAAAGAAGAAATTAGATTTAAGTCTTAGATGATTTGTAAGAGAAAGAAATCTCTTAGTCACGAAGAAGCTCAACTAAAAAGATGCATGAAGAAAATCAATTTTCATAACCTACATTAAAAGGAATAAGTTTTCGTTAATGAAAATGATTTTTAGAAATAAGATTTCATAAGAAGCGCCCGTCCAACATAAGTGACAGAAGCGCTCGTCCACTGAAGTGATACAAGTGCTCGTCCACTAAAGTGACAGAAGCGCCCGCCCACTGAAGTGATACAAGCGCTCGTCCACTAAAGTGACAGAAGTGCTCAACCACTAAAGTGATACAAGCGCTCGTCCACAAAAGTGACAGAAGTGGTCACCCACTAAAGTGACAGAAGTGCTCGTCCACTAAAGTGACAGAAGCGCTCGTCCACACAAGTCTTTGGACTTGCTAAGTCCTTAATGATAAGCTCTGTCCACTGACGTGGCATATGGAGCTCGTCTACTAGCTCGTCTGATGTAAAATCTTAATTCAAAATGGCTAGATAGACGCGCTTATTTTCAAGATGGACGCGAATGCTATAAGAGCCGATGTAGAATCTTATTTCAAGAACCAGAATCAAGAAAGCAGATTCTGTTATCAGATCCAAATCTATTTTAATTGATCCCAACGACTATAACTTGTTTTTTATATAAAGAGGGATCAAAGGAACGCTTTCAAAAAATAACATAATCATATCCATCACAGATACAATATACACAAATCACTCATCATCTTTCTTGAGCTTATTGTGAAAAAGAGTGTTTCATTCTCATAAGTGCTTCAATTTGTTTATCTGACTATTGAGAGTTAGGAATCAATTTTTCGTTTCTATTTGATTGTAAAGAGAGAGGGAGTCTCTCTGAGTGATTAGGGTGAGGTATCCCTAAGGTAGAACATTAAGGCTCTTCACAAGAGTGTGGTATCTCAAGGTGAAGGAGTGCTCTGTGGTGTAAAGGTTTTTCAAGCTACCTGGCTAAAGCTTGTTGTGTTATTGTGTGAAAACCCACAGGTGGAGTGGGGACTGGATGTAGGTCACAGTGGTGGTGACTGAACCAGGATAAATTTGGTTGTGTGGTATCTCTAAACTCAAACTCTTTAATTTCTGCCTTGGGCATATAAACTGTGATATTTGATATTCATAGTTCTTGAAAGTTCAGTTCTTGATCTGCATAATCGGTGTTGAACCTTGAGTAAACTGTAATAATAATTGTGTATTCAATTCTATTCTCAAGGATCAATATTTGAATTGAATCTTGCATCATAGACTGACACTGAAACCTGCAAGTTTGTTCTTGATTGTTAATGCTTGTATCTGAAACTTGCATAACTTGTTCTTAATCTTTAAAGGCTTAACCAGTTTCTGTATTTTGTTATTATTGAGTTTTGAACCTGAACCTATTTTGAATTAACATTTCTTATCCTCGTCACCTTCAATTCAATATTTTATATAAGCCCTTCATTGATTTTGTAAAATATCATTAGGCCACAAATCTGAAAACTAAAGTTTTGTGAAAAGTTTTTAAAGAGAGAAATATTTTAAGAAAACTCAATTCAACCCCCCCCCCCCCCCCCCCTTGAGTCGTTGAAGCCAAAACAACAATTGGCATCAGCGCTAAACTCTTAAGTTTGGCTTAACAGCTATAAGAGTATGGCTTCCAATGACTGGTTGAATGAAGGGGCTTCCCTTGCACGCCCTCCTGCCTTCAATGGATCTGAGTATATCTATTGGAAGGAAAGAATGGTAATCTTTCTTGAGGCAGCAGGTGTTGACATATGGGATGCAGTAGAAAATGGACCATTTGTCCCCTCTACTATAGATGCTAATGGTGCTCCAAGAAATAAGCCTAAAACTGAATGGAATGAGGATGATAAGAAAAGGGTTCAATATAATGCACGCGCTAAGAATATTATAACATCTACTTTAAGCCGTGATGAGTTTTTCAGGGTTTCAAATTGCAAATCAGTAAAGGCGATGTGGGATACATTGCAAGTAACACATGAAGGAACCACATATGTGAAAAGGGCAAGAATGAACACATTGACACATGAATATGAGTTATTTCGCATGAATCGAGAAGAACCAATGGAGGTTATGCAAAATAGATTCACACATATTGTAAATCAATTGGCTGCACTTGCAGAGACAATCTCCAATGAAGATCAAGTTAACAAAGTAATGAGATGCTTGAGCAGGGAATGGCAACCTAAAGTCACTGCAATCTCAGAATCTAGAGACCTCTCATCAATGACCATTGCCACATTGTTTGGAAAACTGCAAGAGCATGAATTGGAGTTGAACAGACTGAATGAGAATGAAGAAACTGATAAAAAGAAAAAGTGATTGGCTCTGAAATCACAAGTCAGAGAAGTAGAAGACGGTGATGATGATGATTCAGCACAAGAGGCAGAATCTGAAGAAGAGATGGGAATGCTAGTTAGAAAATTCAAGAAGTTCCTAAAGAAGAAAGGCAACTTCAAAAGAAAGCCATCCACTTTTTAAAGGAGAAATTTCAGCAAAGGTGACAACTCTTCCAACAACATCACATGCTATAAATGTGGAAAGATTGGCCACATAAAGCTTGACTGTCCAAAGCTGCAAAAGAAGGACAAAAGTGAAAAATTTGACTCAAAGGACAAGAAGTGGAAAAAGCCAAGAAAGGCCTACATTGCTTGGGATGATAATGATCTAGAATCCACTGAAGAATCTGAATCTGAGGAGGCAAACCTGTGTTTGATGGCCAGCAATCATAGTGATTCAGAAAGTGAAGCAAGTTCTAATTATCAACCTTCTTATGATGAATTGTAAAATACTTTTGAAGAACTTCATAAAGAATCCATTAGACTTGCTAGATTGCTAATTAAGTCTAAGAAAACCATCACATGCCTAGAAGAGAAAAATTCTGTTTTAAACAAATAGCTAGATGAATTAAAAATAGAAAATTGTGTTGTAAAAGAAAGATTGGCTACTGTTTTGGAACCACATATATGCTCTAATTGTTCTAAGTGTTGTACATTGACTAAAGAAATTGAAAAACTGAAAAATGTCATAGCCAAGTTCACAAATGGTAGAGATAATTTGAATGCTTTGTTAGGACAGCAAAAATATGTTTATGATAAGGCTGGAATAGGCTATAAACCTAAGATACATGAGAAATCTTTCAAGAAATTTTTTGTTGCACCTAAGATATCAAACACACCATTTGTTAAATGCAATTTTTGTGCTAGAAAAGGTCACACGGCTTCTACATGTCAATACAGAAAATCAGCATACAATAAATCTAAGTATATATGGGTTCCTAAAGGAACTATTGCTGCAACTAATCCAAAAGGACCCAAACAGTTTTGGGTACCTATAGCAAAAACATGAAATTCTGTTTTGTAGGTGTGGTGGATGGTCAAGAGCAAAAATTGGAATCATGACATAGAGCCTTCTCCAAACACAAAATGGGTAACAATAAAGAAATAATATTGATTGAATATGTTTTCTAATTATCATTAATAATGTGTGATTGTCAATCTTCCAATATTGACTTATACATCATTGTATAGTATGTCTACATTGTTCAATCTTGGAATAATCATATGGCTTTTGTTTCACAAATTGAATCTAAGAAAATTGATGAAGCCTTGAATGATTTATTTTGCTTGCTATGCAACAATTAACTTTGAACATGATCTCTATCATAAGAACTTTATTCAAAGTAGAGAAATTGAGATTGAATATGTTGATACAACTAAACAACTTGCTAATATTTTTACCAAGCCCTTGAACAAGGAAAGCTTCTTTTTCAATAAAAGATAATTGGGCATAATTGATCAATCCTATATCTAATCTATAAATAAATAAATCATGAAATTGAAATGGCTGCAATTGCTGAAGTGAATGAAAGGATAAAAAGGGCAGAAAAGGATATTGATAAACTCAAAGATAACCCAGGAGTGGAATTTCATTTTCCTGCACCTATCCCTCTATCATGAACAATTTAATATGCTATGTTTGAATGTTTAAACGCTTGCCTTCTCTATTGCTTTGAATGTTTCTTTTCTTTACCTTTTTGATAATGCCAAAAGGGGGAGGAAAAAGTATGATATAGAGAAAGGGGAAATAACAAATTATACATGCATATGTTGAAGGGGAGCTTATAAGCTTACATGATTAATGGGGAGTAAATCAAAAACACTTTGCTCTGATATACTTCTGCTCTGATACCATGATATAAATCTATCAAAAACACTTAGCTTCTGCTACACTTATACTCTGATCTTATAATTTGTTGAAAGATTTGTCATAATCAAAAAGGGGAAGTTTGTTAAACTCAATGACTTAGAGATTTTGATATATGACAAATACAATTTAATGTGTATGCAAGTGTTTTAGTGTCAAATCAGTAAGACAGGTATCAAGCAGTGATCAACAAGTTCATTAAGCAAATTCAAGGAAAATATTCAAGGAAGAACTTGAAGAAATCAAAAGAGCTACATGGAGGAATCAAAGAGCAAAGACAAAGATCAAGGAATCATCAAGACAAAAGCTTAAAGGAGAAATTAGATTTAAGTCTTAGATAATTTGTAAGAGAAAGAAATCTTAGTCACAAAGAAGCTCAACTAAAAAGATGCATGAAGAAAATCAATTATCATAACCTGCATTAAAAGGAATAATTTTCCGTTAATGAAAATGATTTTTGGAAATAAGATTTCATAAGAAATGCCCGTCCAACATAAGTGTTAGAAGCGCTCGTCCACTAATGTGACAGAAGCGCTCGTCCACTGAAGTGATACAAGCGCTCGTCTACTAAAGTAATACGAGCGCTCGTCCACTAAAGTGACAGAAGTGCTCATCCACACAAGTCTTTGGACTTGCTAAGTCCTTAATGATAAGCTCTGTCTAATGATGTGGCATATGGAGCTCGTCTACTAGCTCGTCCGATGTAAAATCTTAATTCAAAATGACTAGATGGACGCGCTTATTTTCAAGATTGACGCAAATGCTATAAGAGCCGATGTAAAATCTTATTTCAAGAACCAGAATCAAGAAAGCAGATTCTATTATCAGATCCAAATCTGTTTTGATTGATCCCAACGACTATAACTTGTTTTCTATATAAAGAGGGATCAAAGGAACACTTTCAAAAAATAACATAATCATATCGATCACAGATACAATATACACAAATCATTCATCATCTTTCTTGAGCTTATTGTGAAAAAGAGTGTTTCATTCTCATAAGTGCTTCAATTTGTTTATCTAACTATTGAGAGTTAGGAATCAATTTTTCGTTTCTATTTGATTGCAAAGAGGGAGGGAGTCTCTCTGAGTGATTAGGGTGAGGTATCCCTAAGGAAGAACATTGAGGCTCTTCACAAGAGTGTGGTATCTCGAGGTGAATGAGTGCTCTGTGGTGTAAAAGTTTTTCAAGCTACCTGGCTAAAGCTTGTTGTGTTAGTGTGTGAAAACCCACAGGTGGAGTGGGGAATGGATGTAGGTCACAGTGGTGGTGACCGAACCAGGATAAATCTAGTTGTGTGGTATCTCTAAACTCAAACTCTTTAATTTCTGTTTAGCGTGTATAAACTGTGATATTTGATATTCATAGTTCTTGAAAGTTTAGTTCTTGATCTGTATAATCAGTATTGAACCTTGAGTAAACTGTAATAATAACCGTGTATTCAATTCTATTCTCAAGGATCAATATTTGAATTGAATCTTGCATCATAGACTGAAACTGAAACCTGCAAGTTTGTTCTTGATTGTTAATGCTTGTATCTGAAACTTTCATAACTTGTTCTTAATCTTTAAAGGCTTAATCAGTTTCTGTATTTTGTTATTATTGAGTTTTGAACCTGAACCTATTCTGAATTAATCTTTCTTATCCTCATCACCTTCAATTCAAGATTTTAAAACTTCTTCTAGCATTTGGCTCTGTAATCTGAATTACACCATAGGGACTCACTTCCTTAACAACAAAAGGATCTGACCATCTAGACTTTTACTTTCCAAGGAAAAGTCTAAGTCTAGAATTATACAATAACACTTGTTGTCTTGGTTCAAATTCTTTCACAATTATTTTTTTTATCATGCCATCTTTTGGTTCTTTCTTTGTAAATTTTAGAACTCTCATGGGTTTGCAACCTAAATTCTTCCAGCTCATCTAACTGCAGTAAACTTATCTCACCATGCACTTTCAAATCAAAATTTAGTAGCTTCACCGGCCAATAAGCTTTATGTTCCAACTCAACTGGAAGATGGCATGATTTTCCAAACACTAACTGATATGGGGACATTCCAATTGGATTTTTAAAAGCTATCCTGTATGCCCAAAGCACATCACCCAATTTTTTAGCCCAATCTTTCCTTGAGGAACCTACCACTTTTTCTAGGATCCTCTTTAGCTCTCTGTTTGAAATTTCAACCCGTCCACTAGTTTGTGGATAGTAGGGGGTAGTTATCCTATGTTTCACACCATATTTACTCAGCAATGATTCAAATTGTTTATTACAAAAGTGTGAACCCCCATCACTTATCACAGCTCTAGGCACCTCAAACCTTGTGAAAATGTGTTTCTTAAGGAAAGAAACCACAACCATGGCATCATTGGTTGGTAATGCCACAGCCTCTACCCACTTGGAGACATAGTCTACAGCAACCAAAATATATTTATTAGAGAAAGACGATGGGAATGGTCCCATAAAGTCAATCCCCCAAACATCAAAAATTTCAACTTCCAAGATGGATATTAGAGGCATTTTATTCCACTTAGAAATGGTCCCTACTCTTTGACATCTATCAAATTTTTCAACAAAATTGTGGGCATCTTTAAACAAAGTAGGCCAATAAAAGCCACATTGTAAGACCTTAGCGGCAGTTCTCTTGGCACTATAATGCCCACCATATTCAGACCCATGACAGTGCCATAAAATTTTTTCAAATTCATCATCTAGGACACATCTTCTAATGATCCCATCAGCACATCTTTTAAACAACAAAGGAGCATCCCACTCATAAAATTTAGCATCATGAAAAAACTTTTTCTTTTTCTCCCAACTAAGATCAATAGGGATAATACTTGCAGCCTTATAATTTGAAAAATCCGCAAACCAAGGGAAAGAATTTACCATCATCTATTTTTCATCAGGAAACTCCTCCGAAATGGAAGGAATGTCCTTGTCCCCCTTAATTTGGACAAGCCTAGAGAGATGATCTGCCACATCATTTTGTTTTCCTTGCTTGTCTCTTATCTCCAAATCAAATTCTTGAAGAAGCAATATCCACCTAATCAATCGTGGCTTAGCATCCTGCTTAGCAAACAAATACCTCAAAGCAGAGTGATCAGTGTAGACAATGACTTTAGACCCAACAAGATAGGATCTAAATTTGTCAAAAGCAACCACAATAGCAAGCAACTCTTTGTAAGTTGTGGCATAATTTTTCTGAGCATCATTCAACACGCGACTTGCATAATAAATCACATGCAAAAAAAATTTTCTTCTTTGTCCTAACACTGCACCTGCAGCATAGTCACTCGCATCACACATAATCTCAAAAGATAAACTCCAATCAGGAGCAACCATCACAGGTGCAGAAATTAGTTTTTCTTTGATTTTATTAAAAGCATCTAGACATGCCTCATCAAACATAAAAGTAGCATCTTTTTCCAAAAGGTTTGTCAAGGGTTTGGCAATTTTAGAAAAATCTTCTATAAACCGCCTATAAAATCCAGCATTCCCAAGAAAACTTCTTATACCTTTCACATTAACTGGTGGTGGTAACTTTTCAATTACCTCCACCTTTGCTCTATCCACCTCAATTCCTTTTACAGAAATTTGATAACCAAGAACTATACATTCTTTTATCATAAAATGACATTTTTCCCAATTAAGAACAAGGTTAGTTTCTTGGCATCTTTTTAAAACCAAAACAAGGTTGGATAGTCAAATATCAAATGAAGATCCAAACATAGAAAAATCATCCATAAAAATTTATATGCATTTTTCAATTAAATCATAAAAGATTGAGAACAAGCACATTTGAAATGTTGCAGGTGCATTACACAACCTGAAAGGCATACGCCTATAGGCAAAGACCCCAAATGGACAAGTAAAGGCCGTTTTTTCTTGATCTTACAGGGTTACTGCAATTTGATTGTAGCTCGAATACCTATCCAGAAAGCAGTAATATTCATGCCCCGCCAACCTTTCTATCATCTGGTCAATGAACGGAAGCGAAAAATGATCTTTCCTTGTAGCTTGATTAAGCTTCCGATAGTCAATACACATCCTCCAACCAGTGACTTGCCTTGTAGGAATCAACTCATTGTTTTCATTCATCACCACAGTCATACCACCTTTCTTGGGAACCACCTGAACCGGGCTCACCCACTCACTGTCAGAAATGGGATAAATTATACCTGTATCAAGCAACTTTATCACTTCTTTCCTCACCACTTCCTTCATAGTTGGATTGAGCCTTCTTTGATGTTGAACCACTGACTTAAAGTCCTCCTCCATAAATATTTTATGCATGCAGAATGTAGGACTTATCCCCTTCAAATCACTGATATCCCAACCAATAGTAGACTTGTGCTTCCTCAATACTCAGAAATTTTTCCTCTTCAGTATCTGACAATTCCACATTCACAATAACTGTATTCTTCTCTTTCTCATCTAGAAAAGCATATTTCAGATTTGAAGGCAATGGTTTCAGCTCCATGGGTGGCTCCTCTTTCAATACCTCTTCCTCTTTTTCCAATTCTTGTAATTTTTTATTTGAAGAAGAGGTATATTCCAAAGCTTCCAACTGATAGATACATTCCACCACCTCAGAATTGACTTCCTCACGCACCTCCTTAATTTCTTTGCCTTTCATCAAAGTTTCTTCCAAGGGATTTTCTGCAGCACTTTTTTCAAATTCCTCCAGGACCAAGGAATCCAAAACTTCAACCCGAAAACAACAATCAGAATTTTGAGCATGCTTCACGGCTTCTTTGATTGATAAAACCACTTTTCATCTTCTACTCTCAAAATCAGTTCACCTTTCTGCATATCAATTAAAGCACGACCCGTAGCCAAAAATGGCCTACCAAGGATAAGAGGAACTCTCACATCCTCTTCCATATCCAGCACTACAAAATCTGCAGGGAAGATGAATTTATCAATCTTAACAAGTAAACCTTCCACAATACCATAAGGATACTTTACCGAACGATCTGCCAACTGAAGAGACATCATAGTAGGCTTTAATGTACCAATTCCTAGCCTTTTAAAAATTGACAAAGGCATCAAATTGATGCTTGCTCCCAAATCACAAAGAGCCCTGCCAACCTCCATATTACCAAACTCACAAGGAATGGTGAAGCTTCCTGGATCCTCCAACTTAAGAGGCAATTTTTGTTGAATGATAGCACTACATTCCTCAGTAAGCATAACAGTTTCCTCTTCATTGTCATTCCTCTTCTTGGACAACAAATCCTTCATGAACTTAGCATAACTCGGCATTTGTTCCAATGCTTCAGCAAATGAAATATTAATCTGCAACTTTTTGAACCCCTCCAAGAACCTATAAAACTGCTTGCCTTCATTCTTCTTCTTCGACCTTTGAGGATAAGGAATTTTAGGAACAAAGGGCAGCGGCTGTGTTGGCTTGTCAACTAGTGAATTTTCAGATTTTTCAGCTTCTTCTTTCTCCTCTTCAACCACTACTTCTGTAACATCCCTGGCTGCTCTACGGGTTGACGACTGACCCCACATAGCAACACGGGCCTTTTCAACATGCTTTGTCCTCACTCACATGCTTCCCGGGAAAACTTCCTAGGAGGTCACCTATCCCATAATTGCTCCAAGTAAAGCACACTTAACTATGGAGTTCTTAAGTGATGAGTTACCGAAAAGAAGATGCATCTTGTTGGTATAGGTAGTACCAATCAATTCCTTTAAGCCATCCTTAACTGTACAGTCCCGTACCTGTACAATCTCAGAATCCCTTAACTACCTACACAGTCTCAGGATCCCTCTCGTTCCGGTGTGAAATCGGTTCGTTCATGTGTCCCTCCGCCTAGAAACCTGCCAGGAGCCGCTCCTTGTACGTGCTCTCTTTGCACCAACGACCACTCCCTTCCCTCGTCAGCCCCCGGGTGTTACATGCCCACCAACTTCCGCCTAGTTCGTCCCCAAGAGACACCATACTAGGAGAGGTGTCGCTCTAATACCATTTGTAACGTCCCGAGCTGCTTTATGGATTGACGACTATCACCACAAACCAACACGAGTCTTTTCAGTGTGTTTTGTCCACACTCACACGTTTCCTGGGAAAACTTCCCAGGAACCACCCATCCCATAATTGCTCCAAGTCAAGCACGCTTAACTGTGGAGTTCTTAAGTGATGGGCTACCGAAAATAAGATGCATCTTGTTAGTATAGGTAATATCAATCAATTCCTTTCAGCCATCCTTAACCGTAGTCCCATACCTGTACAGTCTTGGAATCCCTCAACTATGCAGTCCCATACCTACACAGTCTCAGGATCCCTCTCGTTCCGGTGTGAAATCGATTCGTTCATGTGTCCCTCCGCCTAGAAGCCTGCCAGGAGCCGCTCCTTATCTGTGCTCTCTTTGCACCGGCGACCACTCCCCGCCCTCGTCAGCACCCGGGTGTTACATGCCCACCAGCTTCCACTGGTTCATCCTCGAACCACACCGTACAGGGAGAGGTGCTGATTTGATACCATTTGTAACATACCTGGCTGCTCTACGAGATGACGACTGACCCCACATAGCAACACAGGTCTTTTCTGGGTGCTTTGTCCTCACTCACACGCTTCCCGGGAAAAATTCCCATGAGGTCACCCATCCCAAAATTGCTCCAAGTAAAGAACACTTAACTGTGGAGTTCTTAGGTGATGGGCTACCGAAAACAAGATGCATCTTCTTTTCGGTAGCCTATCACTTAAGAACTCCACAGTTAGGTGTGCTTTACTTGGAGCAATTATGGGATAGGTGACCTCCTGGGAAGTTTTCCCGGGAAGCGTGTGAGTGAGGACCAAGCACACTGAAAAGACCCGTGTTGCTATGTGGGGTCAGTCGTCAACCCGTACAGCAGCCAGGGATGTTACAACTTCCTCCTCCCCTCACTTTTTATCATGAACAACTTTTTCAGCATCCTTTTCTTTAGAAGACTCCTCTTGGACAGCATTGTTCAGAACCTTGCCACTCCTCAAATGAATTGATTTGCAATGCTCTTTTGGATTAGGAACGGTGTCACCTGGCAAAGTACCTGAGGCTCTTTCAGACAATTGTTTAGAAATCTGCCCAATTTGCACTTCCAAATTCCGGATAGACGCCTCTTGATTCTTGAAGTTGGCCCTTGTCTCAGTCATGAAATTTGATGATTGCTCCACAAAATTAGAAGTATTAACAGACAATTTCCCCAAAGCACTCTTCAAAGATGACATTCTGTTTTGAGGTTGTGATTGTCCTTGGAATGAAGAATTACCTTGTTGTTGTTGTGGCTTGAATTGATTCTGACCTTGTCCACCCCATGAGAAATTAGGATGGTTCCTCCAACCTGGATTGTAAGTGTTTGAATAGGGGTTAATTTGTTGCCCCAATGCATTCACTTTCTCTCCGGGTTAATTTGTACCACAATCACCATTACGATGCTCTCCACCACAAAAATCACACACCAAGGGAGGTGTATTCAGTGCATTAACTTGGTCATTCCCCAACAAAGTAGCAAGTTGTTGAGAAATCACCTTGTTAACTTGTTGCTCAATTAGATTACTATCCACAACATTCACCCCCAAGACTTTTCTGTTTTGCCTATCATGTTGCATATTAGCACTGTTAGTTGCCATGGTCTCTAGTATTTCCAAAACCTCTCTCGGACTCTTCAAATCAAAAGCTCCTCCACATGAAGCATCCATCATCTGTCTTGCATTCGGGTCCAGTCCATTATAGAAAGTTTGAGCTAATAACCAATTGAGCAAAGAATGATGA